>PVIC010001738.1:51899-86841 GCA_004025085.1 Thryonomys swinderianus | reverse complement strand
CCCCTTCAAACTCTGGGATCCAATCCAGAGAGAATTCATCCATGGAACGGTAAGTTAACAAGGTAGTCAACCAAAGTTCAGAGCAAGTTTTCCCACCCCCGGCTGGCAGTCAGCCATTCCATTCTGCCAGCATTCAAAGTTGGCTCCTCAGAAAATCTATTCCAAAGCTGGCACTTTACCTCAGGAGAATTTAGTCAAAGCATTTGGCATGTCAGATTGTCTAAAACACAAGGTTAAGAGCTCAAAATAGCCACCCTATTCCAAGACTGTCTTAAATTAAGAAACGTAATTATTAAAAGATTCTGTTATGATTGGATATGAGAACCATACTTCTCCACACAGCAGCTAGGCAAGACTGCTTTTTCTCCTGATAAATGAACAAATATTTAATAAGCATGCATACTGTTCCTCCACTGCAGGAACACAAAGAAAAATAAGACACAGTCATCCCCGTCAAAGAGCTTAAAATTTAAGAAGCAAAAGAAGACACAAACATATAAAACATAACCATTTACAAAATTAGAATACAAGGTTTAGATTGCAGCAGCATTAGTAATGCCATGTGTTCACTGCCCATTTTTGAGAATGTGAAAAATTTACCTGTGTTCCCTGTTAAAACATTTTTGAAGTCTGGTGCGTATTCAGAAGAGTGTGTATGTCCTAAGTGTATAACTCCTTGAATTTTCATAAACTTAACACATCCAAGTAACCCACACTCAGGCAAGAAAATGATCTTCAGCCAGCATCCCAGCACCACTTCCTCTTGCTCTTGCAGTCAGTAGTCTTCTGTGAAGGTAACCCTTAGGTTGACTTGTGTCACCATAGGCTCATCTTATTTCCATACCCGTGCATGTAGAATCATGCAGTATGTGCTCTTTTTGCATCTGGCTCATGGCTTAACATTATATTTGAGAGGTTTATCCATATAATCACGCATAGTTACACATCATTCTCATAGCTGTGTAGTACAGTATTTCAACATGTAAACATTGCAAAGAGCATTTATTCATTTCAGGACTGATGGACATTTAGCTACAGTGAGTAATGTCATGAGCATTGAAGTCTATGACTTATGATGAAAATGTGTGCACATTTCTATTGAGAGTATTGCTTGGGGAAGGACTGCTGGTAAGCATATGCTCAGCTTTAACAGACACTGCCAAACTTATTTCCAAGGGAGTTGAACCATTTAACCCTGCCACTAGTAGCATATGAGCATCTCTTCTATTCCACACCCTTGTCAGCACTCAGTACTTCCCACAGGTCAACATTTAGACAACCCACTGATAGAGAGTTTAGGTTTGAACAGAGGCTACTGGGGATTCAGAATACAGCCTCCAAGTGGCTGCAGGATCTCTCCCATTAGAGTCCTGTGGGACTGTGAGGCCTCCAGCCTGACTCCAAAAGCACAGTTCCTCACCTTACCTTACCGCAGTACTCTTGTCTTACATTCACTCACCAGATCAGCCATACATACATATATATATATATATATATATATATATATATATATATATATATATGTCAATTTCTCACTTGCAAAATAAGTTACTTGAGGCATCCTAAAGCAAATAAGTAAGTAAACCAATAAGTAAGCATGTATCCTTTAACATAAAAAGAGACTGGAGAACAGAGTCATAAACTCTTTCTTGAAGGCCTAGTGGATCAAGGACAGTACGGGGTTTGTCTGTTTATGTATGCATCTAGCAAATGCATAGCTTCTTAACGTATGCTAACCCCTGCAGTAAACCCTTTATAAATATTAATTCGTTTACTTTCTATAACAATGGGTGAAAATCATAATTAGGAATCTAATTTTATGAGTGAGGAAATAGGCACAGAGAAGTTAGTAACTTACCCAACATTATAGAGCTGGTAATAGCAGAGTAGGGACTCCAGCTTAGGCCCGCTGGGTCATGACCCACGCTCTGAACCTCACATCATGTGGTCTTTATTCCTCTCGGATATTCAGGCCCTGAATAACTACCCATCTCAACCAATCTATTGAAGGCAGCTTAAATGTATACACTTTTAGAGTTGTACATTAAGTAGTCAGACATCAACTTATAATACCTTACTTTTAATTTTTACATACCAGTGCACTAATAGCATGGATTCGTTTATGTCACTAAAATATTGCTTTTTAACAAACTCATAGACCATTCATCATGGACAGTTTTACATAGCTGTGCATTGATGTCTTCACTGTCAGTATGATTATTTTAGAAAACATCATCTTCAATCCATTCAATCTTCATTTTACAGAAAAGACTGAACCTCAGAAAAGTCAAATAATTCACCCAAGGTCATGGAACTATTAAAGTGTATGCATTAACCAAGCTGTCAGCTTCAGAAGCCTGCATTCTAAACCCTATCACATCCTACCTTTGCGTGTTTAGACTATAGAATTCTAATCATAACATAATCCATTTATTATATAAGTGTAAGTGTGCAAAATATATCACATACTCAAACAGAAATGATAGGATTCAATTTTCCATAACAAATCCTGAATACCGTGGTAATTCTGTCACCATATAGATACCAGATTTCCAAGGCTCGGTACTTTGCGTAGAACACAGACTAATAGGTTTCCCTATACAGTTAGTCCCATTCTGGGCCAAAAATAAGTGTGGAAAATTTACATCCATAGTTGAAGCCATGTGTGCACAATGCCTGAGCACCACATGAACCTTCTGGAATATTCTCTTCAAAGATCAAAGGTCTCTGCTGAAATAGTATCTGGAGAAGTTACAAATAACATAAAGAAGAAAACATAGAATGACAGGCAGCCTCTAAACCTGAACTCATCAGAACTCCTAAGGTACAGAAAAGAAAGACTAAGTGGCATTTTGTGTTATCATACATGGCACTGGCTTTGGAGTTAGAAAGATATAGTTTTAAAACTGGTTCTGCCACTAGTTATATGGCATTGAACAGGAAGTATTTTCAAATCTGCAAAATGGGAATTATAATAACAGCTATAATTTCTAATCCATAGTGTTGTTGTAAGGAATAAACCATGTCTATAAAATATTTTGTACATGCTAGCATAAGGGAATCATTTAATAAATGATCGTCCTTACTATTTTATTGTTACTATGACTATTTCATTCTGTATGATAAACATCTTCAGCCCAAGATTAAGTGGCTAGAGTGGTTCCTCCTTGTGGTAAATAAAGTATCTGATGGTCTTCCAGGAAAATGAGAGAGGAAAGGCTTGGGGCCTTGTGGAGGCACAGCATCTTCTGTTTTCCCTATGCTCCTTGCTTCTATGTTTGCAATGCCACACAGTAACACTGTGCTCAGCTCAATGACAAAATTCACATCATCATCTGAAATAGCATCTTTAAGATGAAAGGAAAAACAGTTAAAAGGGTGCCAATGATGTCTCAATTCAAGCCATAGGAAATGTAGCTAAATGTGCCACTCCTCCATTCCCCTGAGAACACAGACGCCTCATGCCTGCCTTGGAGTAGCTCAATAACTAGTACGTATACTGATGGGGACTCGGTTTAACACTTAATCATCAAAGATGCTACACTCATTTTTTGCCCACTTTAAATTTTCTATGTTCTACCCATTTCCTCCCTCCATTTCCTCCTCCTTTTCGAAACAAATTTCAGAAATTGTATTATTTTACCCTTAGGTATTTCCACATACGACTTTCAGCAATGATTCTTTTGCTAAAACATAGCCATAATGTCATTATTCTTACTAAAAATAAAAATTATTCTTTAATGTCATTAACTATAGTCAGTATTTAAATTCCTCCTAATTTGATTCTTTTTACAATTTATCTGAGTTATTATTCAAGTAACATCCAAAATGCTGGCTCAAAATAAACTGGAAAGTAAGCATTTTCTAAAATGTAATTTATCTGAAGAGGTATGTAATTTCCACTTTCCTCATTAGCTCTTATAATGTCAAGGACTTCGTCACTACACCAACACCTAGGCTGTCTGTTCCTCGGAATTTAGTCATCCAATTCTTCTCACATTTATAAAAGAACTTGTCATGCCTAGAATTGAATGACTGCAAAAAGCAAACATTAGTTTTAATACTTTCATCACATCTGCTCAAATTACTTCAAGAAGTATTCGGGCACAATGTTCCCACCAGAATCACTTGTGTCATGTATGCAAATTATGTCTCTGCTTACCTATCTGAGCATTTAGGGCATGATTACAATTTCTTCGGCTCTATAAAGAGGAAAAATTAATTTGTTCACATAGCAAAGAAGACACTTTTGATGTTCCTGTTCTATCTTTAAGACAATCACTCAGTTCCTTGTAGAATTTACTGCCCTGGAGTTCTTGATCCTGTCTTGGCACACTAGCCTTTCTGTTGGTCACAACAGGCTTAGACCATAAGGTCAAAACAGCATTCAGGAAAGGTCCGTAAAGAGGCTGGTTCCAGGCAGATCAAGGTACATGGTTTCTTGCTTTGCCTCAGCTGTCAGTCCTCTGAGAAGATGTTTAGCCCCACTCTCCTTCTTCCATCTCTTACCATTCAGTCCCCTGCAATCCGTTCTGTGCATACCTCTATCCAGCAACTGTTGTTAGTCACAATATGTCAAGTCAAATAGGCTTTCTTCATGTCACATCTCACTTCATGCCTCTACATCTTTCCTGGTGCTTAAGAGCCCTTTGATTGCTAAACCTCTCTCTCAACACCTGAGGCTCCATATTGACTCTCCTTTCACTTCTCAGTCTGCTTCTCATTCTTCCTCACCGCTTTCTCTTCTTTCAAATATCAGATTTCACTGTAGCTATTGCCAGTGGCTTCTTCTTCTTACTCTCTTTCCCAATAATTTCCTTACTAAGTTTTGAGAGAAGACTGCCAAATCTACCTCATTCCCTCTGTCCTCATTTGGAAGTTCACACTCACCTTCCCCATGGCACACAGAGAAAGTTGCACGTGAATGGCCAAGCAGCATGCAGCCACCACATTGTTACCTGTCCCCTGCCCTGCCCTCCACAAACCTGTAGAAACCTCAAGTCCCACTCTGTCATTACCCTTGTCCTCTTCCTCCCATTACCTCTACAAAACTGGTCAAAAAGTTCATCCAAATTAATACTTGGAAGTCTCTCAAAGTCATTCTGTCCCGTCGTGGCTGTCCTTTGTCTAGTTGACACCCTGACCTCTTTGCATCTGAGCTGTCACATTAACTACCTAACATGACACCGGTCTCTTCCTCTCTGAAGGCTTCATTCACACTATTACCTACCAGTTACCTACATTTTCCTAAGACACATGCTAGGTAATGAAGACTTCCATGGCTTTGGGTTCTGTAGTCTGAACACATCAACATCAAAGATCTTCATAGAATGAACTTAATTTCCTGTCTAGCTCCACTAGTCAAAGCAAAAAGTTTCTGGGGACCTGAATAGTAGAAGAAACTTGAAGGACAGTGTTTCTGTAGGAGGACAGTAAGCCCAAGTAGAAGAGCAATGTGAGCAGAACCACTAAATTGAAAGTATTGTTTTATTAAAAGGAAAGGAAGAAGAGATACGCTAATGAACAAAGGTTGCTGTCATTGTGTAAGGAAAGATATGGTTCAATCAAGAAGATCGAAAGAATCATTAGAAACAAAATTTTGATTCTAATGAGAGGGCTATGTTCACTTCCATATATATTACTTATCCCTGCATACAGCTTCTCTGAGCCTAATATTCTACAGCAGACCAAACAAAATGCTCCCAAATTGGCTAAGTGTTTTTACTTCTATTTTAGGCTTTCAATTCCAATTGTTAACAACTTCATTAAATATAAAACTTCTTTTCCAAGCTACTTGGCAATGTGTTACATAAATGCTGCATATTTCCCCCTCTTACTTCTTCCCCAGCAAATTCTCCAACTTCTAAAAATATTATACTTCCTTGGATTCTGGCTTTGTTCACGGAGGAAACTCTCACTTGCACACCTATCATGCTCAGAGCCCAACTGGAACAGTTCACTTTCACTCATGTTTCTTTTTGTTGCCTCCATTTCTTGCTCCTCATGTAGCACTTTTTAAAATGAAATTTAATGTTCCTGAAGAAAATATGTTCTACCACAGGAATGAAAAAGGCTACAGATGATCATTTTTTTCCTCTTCTGATTTCTGTAGTAGCCCCAGAAGACGGTGGCCAATAGAAGAGCTCTGCTGTATACATTGTGTTTAGGGAGGCAATAAAAACAACAAGAACCAGTGATCGTCACTACTTTCCCCAAAGCTGAGACTTACTATAAGGCAGACACCATCCTGGGCACTTCACACACACAGATTCACATTCAGTCACCACATCAGTTGATGACTATGTATTGTATAGTGCTCTATTTTTAGATGTGCAAATTGAAACTTAGAGAGGTTAAAGAACTTGACTCAAAGCTGTCCAGTTTCAGAAATACATGTGCATGGCATGATAACCCATGTCCTGTATGCAAAGATAGAAATCCCATGTTGATTTTGAAATAGACACTTAATGCTAGTATTTTAGGTGGGGTTCTCCCAGAAGGTCCAGAAATAAAGATTAGAATGCAATTCTCTTTTTTGGTTGGGCCTTTTTCTGTTTTTGGAATCAAGGTAATGGTTGCTTCTAGGAATGAATTTGGGAGTACTGCTTCCCTTTCAATTTCATTAAAGAGTTTGAGAAGTATTGGCATTAACTCTTCTTTAAAAGTTTTGCAGAATTCAGCAGTGAAGCCACCAGGACCAGGGCTTTTCTTTGTTGGTAGGTTTTTGTATTACATATTCAGTTTCACAGATTGTTATTGGGGTAGTAAACATTTCTATAACTTCTTCATTCAAATTTGGAAGTTCATATGTTTCTAGGAATCTATCCATTTGTTCTACATTTTCCAATTTATTGGAGCACACATTTTTGAAATATGTGTTTATTATTCTCTGGACTTCCACTGGATCAGTGGTAATTTCCTCCTTTTCATTCCTAATAGCATGGCAGCTCAGTTTTTGATAGCTCAGTCTTGGAAACAACCCAAATGCCTATCAACTAGAGACTGGATAAAGAAGATGTGGTTTTTCTACAAAATGGAGTATGACTCTGCCTTAAAGAATGATAAGTTTGAATCATTTATACTCAAATGGATGTACCTTCAGGACATACTCACAAGTGAAATAAGTAGATCACAGATGTATAACTATCATATGTGTTCTCTGGTATGAGAAATTGAAGATGTTAATAAATTCTAGGATGTATGATGGATATTGTGAAATAAAAAATATGCAAAGTGAAATACGGTGGAGGAGTGAGTAATGAGGGGTAAAGAAAAAAATATGATGATGGCTGGGGATTTAGCTCAAGTGGTACCACTCCAACCTGGGATGCACAAGGGCCTGAGTTTGATCCCCAGGACCACAAAAACAAAACAAAACCAAACAAAACAAAACTGAAGAAAAGATGTGATGGTAATTTTAAAAAAGGGAAACAAAGCTTCTGTATTTAGGGGGTGGGGGGTTGTGGGGTGAATAGGGTAATGGGAAAAATGAGAATTAAATTGTGTTATATACTGGTACAAATTCCCAATATTGAGTGTGATCACTATGTGTATGTACAATGTACCAATGAAGATTAAAACATCTTTTTAAAAAAAGATCAGAATGCAAGTGCTCTGAATACACCAAGAGAAGAAAGAGGATGAGGTTAATGGAAGATAAAGAAGTCAATAAAAGGAGCGCATCTTTTGAGGAACACTGGGAGACAACCTAGAACACAGAGTTGCCCCAACTGCTAAGGAAGAAACTGAGATGTTTCTCTTCCCTTTCCCAAGCCCCTCATTGGTTGAGAGCAGCTCTGCTACAGGGAAAGCAGAAAATGTGACACACGGAGCTGGCTCTGTGCAGAGACCGAGCATGCACCCTAGTCAGAAAGAGTCCTTGGCCAGAGTGTCACAGATGTGCATGGATAGTGGCCTGCAGAAAGCTGAGGTGACTTCCAGGAACTGCAAGCCCAGCACCAAGCCCATCTTTACATATGCATAGGGCCCAAGAACTAAAACTGGAAATTCCCTCCCCTTAGGAGGCACATGTGTTCAATTAAGCCATTTCACAACCGCCCACTGGACTCAGCTTAACAGATTGGTATGGTATTGATGTTAACTTTCACCATTTTTAAAGTAGTTCTTTCTTTTCTGTCTCTAGCTGAGCAATACAAATTTGAAGGAGATACAGGACATAGGGGCTGTTGCCACCAGTTATGGTAGCACCCACACTCATCCTGCCTTGCTGTACACCGGCGCTTTCCACCAGTCAGCACCCTCTACATCGTGGGAATCGGAATTTTCCCACAACAAAAGTTTCTCATGCTGTCCTTGTGAGCCACAAAGACAAAACACTCCAATGTTTTCCAAACTCCACCTTTTGGATACTAAAATGAGATCATTTTCCAGAATAGGATCATGTTTCTGAAAACTCTACCTTAAATTTCAGATTCTGCAATTCTGAAGTTCCTAAAGTAATAGAGATAAACATTGCATAGTTCTTTGAGGTTAAATAACTGTTGGTTTAATCAATTGTATAGATTGACTGTCTTCATAGTAATGATAAACATTAATAGTACTAAAGAGTTACTATATAATGACACCTCTCTATGTCCAATACAACCCTAAAAGAGTCTTGCAGTTTAAAAATCAAAAGCCAGATGTTTAAGTAGTATGTCCAAAGTCACACAAAAAATAAAAAGTAGATTCAGGGTCCAAGTCCAACCCTGTTTTTGTTGTTGTTGTTGTTGTCGTCCATGTTCTTGTTGGTTATGGTGTTTGGGGTCTTACCACAACACAGTAACTAGCATTCCCTGGAGAGAATTGCTCTGGGGCTAATTGTCATAAAATACTAAAATTGTTGTCAAATAATAGGGCATTTTCACAAATACTAAATACAGACTGCTTCAGAACTGTCTGAAATATTTTAACGACGTGCCCAGTGGGTGATTTACTGGTGGCTGCTGCTGTATCTTTAAAGCCAAGTTAATGATGTCTTCTACATTTACTCTTAAGAGAAGAATAACTTAGGAGACCATGTAATCGCGAGCTCAGAGAACTGAGGCCCAGAGAAGTTAAGCAGTTGATTCAGTGATACTCAGCTAGCTACTTAGCAGCCAGCCAGGATTAGACCCTGGTTTCCTTCAGATTTCAAGTCTTCAGGTAGCTTTTCCACTCACGTTTCCCTGCCCTAGGTTGTGTTTTTTTTTTTTTTCATTCAAACTACCCCCTGGGGGGAATGGCAGAAAGTCACAATCCTTAGCACTGATGCAAACTTTGATAGGCTCCACTGCCCCACGATTCTAACAATTGTCAGAAATGTTTGTTTTTTTTTTTCTCACAGCCTTCAGACTGGTGCTATAATAACAAGTTTGTTTTTTTTAATGTCTTCTCCTAAAGAAATAACAAGCCACAGCTCCAGACTTTCACTTCATCGTTATATAATACTTGTCTGGGATCGCAAATCACTTGCAGAAGGACAAGCTCGGGGGAGGAAGGGGTGGGTGTGACTCTTTTGTGATTTCTTGAATAACGTGAGGCGATCTGTCAGTTTAGGAAGCTAACCCTTATGTGGCATGCTCTCGGATCCATATGCGATCGGGCTCCTGATCGTCTTAAAATTTTTACTTCCAGTTTCCGAGGCTGCTGGTGAACCGAGTAGAACACAACGGTAACAGACAGACCTGTTTTTCTCTCTTCCCTTCCACCCAAGTAAGAGAACAGGCTAATAATAAATCAAAGTTCTAGAACTTGAATTTGAACTGAAAATACCTCCGAATAAAACGTGTTTCTTTCATCCTGCAAATAGGAGGGGAAACTATCAACCCGAGCAGGGCGCTGGTGCATTTCGTATGAATGCGCGCCCTCTGGTGATGAATCTCAGTAAAGACTGGCTCTTGGAGAAGTAAACAAAATTATCATACCAAAAAGAATTTTTTATTGGCAGGGAGAAGATCTGTGGAGAACTCATTAACGTTCAACTTTAAAGTCATAAATCGGCGGTTAGGGAGGACCCGCTGAGAGTTGTGTTAGTTCTCATGGGGATTTGCACAGGAAATCAAACTGTTGTTTCTCAGGGAGCTCTTGAAATACCTCGTTGCTGGGTGTGTTCATAGAAAAGTGAAAATACAGCAACTCCGAAGGGGCAGCAGTGTAAAGATTGCGGCTGTATGTGTCAAACTCTTACCAAAATAACCCAAAGCAGCGTGCAGTCCAGCACGCACTCCCCTCCGTTTGGGGAGACGGACGTAAAGAATCCCCAAACCCATAAGCATACTTTTTGAAAATGTTTTGTCTAGGGATGAATGAGGGTTTTTTTTGTTGTTTTGTTTTGTTTTGTTTTGTTGTTTTGTTTTTTGCTGCTGTTGTTACACAGTAGAACATGTTACCTCTTCCGTGGCAAATGCCCCAGTGGTGGCTTTTAACTATTTTTTGCCTCCTCGGGAAAACCCTGCCATGCGCCGCCTGTCCGAAGGACTCAGACTGAAAGGGCAGCGTGCAAAGCCCGTCCTTTGATTAGACCTGCTCTTCACTCCGCTCCACGCCCGACGGCTGCTCACGCGGGGCAAGGACTGCGCGCATGGGACGTGCGCTGGGCCCAGGGGCCTTCGCCCTGCCCTGCGTTGCTTTCCCACCGTGCCCCACCCACGCACACCTCTAAGCGGCCGCCTCAGGGGCTCCCGCCCTTCATCCACAGTCGGCCCTCACCGCTCTGCGCGCCCACGTTGATTTCATTAGCGAGTCTCGATTTCACCTCCTGGTGCGTGAGAAAGACCAAATCGATGCGGCTGGCTGAGTCTAGCACTCACGGGGGCTGCGCACAGGGTTTGCAGTTCCCACCCTGGAAGCAATCGCGCAGGAGCCCGTCAGCACACGGATCGCGTTACATAAGGCAGCCGGGAGGCCGACCGCGAGGCTGGGAGGGCGCGCGGGCCCCGGCAGCGGCCCCGCCCCCCACGTGCGGGAGACTCCTGCGCAGGCCCGGGGGAGGCAGAGCCAGAGCCACAGGGCTGCAGCCTGCGCGCGTTCGGTGCCAGCCGGCAAGCACATCGCTGCGGAATAGAATCCCCTCGTACATTTGTGTGCGCTGAAATCAAAACACTTAGCAGAATTCGTGCTACCCCAGGTGAAGACAGAAATATGCTTTGCTTATTTGAAATTCCTTCAACTGTACTAAAGCTAGTCCTGTGCTGGGGTGGATTTAGCTCATTTGTTCCCTTACAAGGAGGCCCGTGTTCGGTGCCCCCAGGGAACCGGGCAGCCCGGTCTTAACGCGCATCCCTCAACTTGGCCTCTCCTGCTCCGCGGATGAGCTTTCTCACTTGGCTACTCGATGAGTGGGGGGGGGGGGTCTGCATCGAAAACACTGAATTCAGCTGTGATAAGGCTCCGACTCTATTTGAAAGTCTGCATCTCGGAGATTGGGTTTGAGGAATGAGTGGGCAAGTCAAACCTCTCTCCACCTGGGAAGAAATTGTGATAAGAAAAGAGCCCGGAATGGAAATCATTTTTCATCCTGCGTGGTTTGGGGCGATCTTAAGTAGGTCATTGCTGCGCTGCGCTGCGTCCCACTGACGCTCGTTCAGCTTTGGGCAGCCATGGCCACCATGGAGCACTGCTTTTAAGTGGAAATATTTTTTCCAAGAAATCTTACGCGTAAATTTAGTATGCAGGAAAAATCCTCTCCCTCTTGAGAACAAATCTGTTCTGTGCATCTTGTTATATGCTTAAGGCGGGATTGCATTGTAGAAAAAGAAGTATGGAGAATTTTAAGAGGCGGAGGAAAGAAAGAGAGGGAAGAAGGGGAGGAAATCGAGAGTTCAGGGATATTTAAGGACTGGAGAGTCAATCTCATTCGAAGAAACTGTCAGTTGATTGTTGATAATAGCCAGGTGGAGAAGGCTAGAACACTCAGGCCGCCTAGGTGGCCGATGGAGTCCAGGGCTAGAGATCCAGCCCTCTCACCACTAGAAATCTCTGCTAACGATAATGTAATGGAAAATGTCTCTGATGAGAGTGACAGAAATGAGAATCGTGTGGAGAAAAGCTGGGGGTCCCAAAAGAAGAGGAGGAAGAAATAAAACTCATTCACTAGAAATGAAAGATACCAAATCAATATTTAAATATAAGCTATGGAAAATCCCAAAGAAGACAGTAAATCCAAGAATAAAATGCCCACATAACTATAAAATCCTGTGAATCACCCCTTCCCAAACTATATAGGAAAAGAACAGTTCTTCATTAATAATGGAGAGAGGTGCCATTCACAAGGTCATTATGTACAGTCACATATCACAGATCTAGGTCTCCGTCTTCCTTGTGATTAGCCTTCAGGGACGCTTATTACATGTGGGTGGGTGGCAGCTGGCTTTTGGTTCAATAACAATACTTTCAGCCTTTTTGACGAACAATTTCTAAAATCTATCTCGAAGACTTTCCAATACCTTAACTCTGAACAGTGTTAAACATGCAAAGTTCTGGACCTCTCCACGAGCTACTTTAGTTGTAGCTCTTGCTATTGAATATGATCGTGACATTTTATTGTTTGTGACAATAACAACACACAAATAAAGGAGACAAAGGGGTATATGTTCTCCACATTGCAGCAGTTTGAGGGGAGAAAAGTGATTTTATTAAAGGTTTTGCTGCCATCTAGTGGTCATAATGTAGAACTCTCATTCTGACACTTCATTGGACAAAATGTTAAAACACCTTTATGCTGTGTGGAGTGCCCGTGGTTAAAATACTAATGGTACTACTTCAGAGTCCTAGTAATAATAATATAACTGTGTCCTTGATAAGATCCCAGTCTACCATAGGAATCAGCTTCTTAAATATGTACAGCAAAAATTATGCTGTAAGTAAAACCATTAACAATAATAATAGCATTTATGTAATATCTAGCATGTGCCAGACATTATCTAAGTACTTTACATGTTTTGACTCATCCGATGTTTTCAGTATAAGGTACTATTTTAGCCTCATTTGATTGAAGAGGGAGGCTCACAGAGGTGAAGAAACTCCTCCGGATCACAGAGTAGCCCTAGACGCAGGATTTAAATGAAGCAAACTGGCTCACATTTCATCTCTCACCACTGTGTGCTCATCTGACAAATACGATGGAAGGAAAGCCCAGTAAGTGGCTGCAGGAAGTGAGCCACGGCTATGAAGGTGTAAGCAAGAGTGCAGAGGAAAGAGATCTAGTATGCTGTCAACGTAGAACCGATAGGAGCTGGGAGAACAGAGGGAAGAGACGGAGGTGGTGCTTTCTGGAGAGGCACAATGGGAAGCAGTGATCGGGATGCTGAGTTTTGAAGCTGAGTTAGCTCAACAGGAATGGATGAAGACAAATCTCCAGTTTCTGGTTTAGAGGGTTAGAAGTCATGAAAATTAAACATTTCAAGCAAAAATAGGAGCATGTAAAAGTCTCTGCACAAATAGCACAACTGTTCCATCGTACTCTGGACGGTGCGCTCAAAGAAGATGAAAGACTGAGGGCACTGGCACGGGCTTGTAACCCCATCCCTCTGGGGGGCTGAGGGAAGAGGACCATAAGTTCAAATTCAGCCTGAGCACTTTAGTGCCTGAGTGGGAACCTGTCCCAAAAGCTAAAAGGGGGAGGGCATGCTAGTAAGTTGGCCCGGTGCAAATGCTCAGGTCCAGTCCCCAGTTCCACATACAAAAACATATGCTCTACTGGCACAAAGTCTCAACACTGAGTGTGATCATGATGTGTATACAAAATGTACCGATAAAGATAAAAACGTTTTAAAAATATGCTCATCTGACACGACTTCATAAAATGCTTGAAGTTTTGAAGTAGAAAAGGTCTATCACCAGCTACACCTAGAGGCAAATGTTCGAATTTACTCTACGGGGTATGCAAAAAGCGCTTCATGTGGGGCCCTATAAGTTACACCCTCGGGTTAATGTTTCACAGAACATTATTAAAGTTGGAAGAAACCTGGAATTCAAGTACTATATTCCAACTTCCTCATTTCGTAAATAAAGCCCCTTCCAATCAAATTCATCGTTACTGAGCACGGCTCTCCGACGAGGAACCGAGGAGGTCTCTGTGCTCTGGCCCTGGCCCGCTCACTGTCCGCTGCCCTTCTGCTTACAGGACCCTCCATTTCTCTGGGAAAACCATCCGTCCTCCACCGGCAGCGTTTTATGTGAGGCCGGCCTCCCTCAGGCATCCAGCGTCACAGTCGCACCCATACCAGTAACAGCCCGTTGCCATGGTGACAGCAACTGAGCCAGGGATGTGCTCATGCCAATACAATTAAACATGTGTCAGCGCAGAAGTTTTTCTGAATTTTTTTCTGATTTTTAAATTATATGCACATCTAAATTTTTTTTTCTCTAAACTTGAAGTTCAATATTGGATCCTATTTGTTCTGTACTTTTTCTTTCCCTGGTACAAAGGCTATCCTTCTAATCTTAATATATTCCCTTCTTCTGAAATACCTTCTCTTACCTGTCTTTGGTGGCTTGTAAAATTGAGTTAAAATTTCAACTTCTTCAAAATGGTTCCTCCTCTGATAATCCCAGTCTGGACAGACTGCCTCATACTCCCAAAAATTGTTGCATTCTGGGTAATTTTTCAGCCCTGCAATCTGTAGTTTATTCACCGAATTTGTATTATAATTACCACAATTTTTTTCATTTCAAAGTAATGCAAATCAATTGGCTCCTTTTAAAGTATGCCTGGTATTTTTTGGTAATGCCTTAATATTTTATGTTTTCTTTTTTAATTTTTATCTTTATTGGTACATTGTATATAAACATCATGATCACATTCAATATTGGGAATTTGTATCAGTATATGACACAATTTGATTCTCATTTTTTCCCATTCCCCCACCCTCCCCACAACCCTCCACCCCCTAAATACATAAGCTTTGTTTCCCATTTTTTAATTATTATTATCACCACATTTTTTCTTTACCCCTCATTTTCTTTGTATTATTTATTTGTTTGGGGTTAAAGTTTTTTGAGACAGGATCTGACTTTGTAGTTTAAGCTGGCCCTGAACTCACTGTGTAGCCCAGGCAAGCCTCAAACTCAGCAATCCTCCTGCCTCTGCCTCCTGAGTGCTGGGTTTACAAACATGAGCCACCACAACCAGTGTATTTTGTTTTTAAATTGAATTCCTTTTTGGTACATTTTATATACAGCTCATAATCACACTCAACATTGGGGAATTCATACCAGTATATGACAGAAATTAATTGTCATTTTTACCCATATCCCTACCCACCCACAACCCCCACCCCTGATATACATGCTATTTCTTTTTCTTTCCAAATCATATTTATTCTTTCCCCTCATTACGTTCCCTTACCATGTTCCCCTTGAATATTTCCTATTTTACAAAATCCATCATACATTCTAGAACTCATTTACATCTACAGGTTCTCATACCAGAGAAAAGATACGGTATTTACATATTTGCAATCTATTTATTTCACTATTAGTGTGTCCTCAAGGTGTGTTTGTTTTAAAACAAATTCAGGATCTTGCTATGCAGTTCGGGCTGCCTTGAGTTCACTATGTACCCCAGGCTGGCCTCAGACTTGAAGCAATCCTCCCGCCTCAACCTCCTGAGTACTGGGATTATAGATGGGCGCCACCATGCCAGACTCCTGATATTTTATCTTTTTCTTTAAAAATTATTAAGTAGGGCCGGAGGCTTAGCTCAGTGGTTCCGGCGCCTGCTTCGCAAGCGCAAGGTACTGAGTTCGATCCCCGGTAACCACATATAATGCTGGGCGTGGAGACTCATGCCCACCAACAATCAACACCGCATACCACACTGCCAGGCGTGGTGGCTCACGCCTGTAATCCCAGCACTCGGGAGGCAGAGACAGGAGGATTGCTGAGTTCGCGGCGGCTTGCCTGGGCACCATAGTGAGCTCAGGGCCAGCCTGAACTACAAAAGCGAGACCCTGTCTCAAAAAAAAAAAAAGTAATTTTAAAGAGGGCTTGTGGGACTGTGGACTGTAAATTTCTTCATGCTATGACCAAAGATTGCACTTCTCCACAGGATTCCACAGTCATTCAAGAGTGCTCTTTTCCTGAGGAGATACAAGATTTAGAAAAAAACTATGTATGCATGTACTTCATGGTATATATCTAATAATCTCATCTGAAGGTCTTGAGAGTTTTATCCAACTCTTTGCTGTGTTTGGCTACTTTTCACTAACAGCAGCCTTTATCTTTATGTTTCCTTTAAATGGTGAGCTCATATTTATTATGGCTTTATCTGCATGAATCTTTCATGGCTTTTACTAGGGGTATGACTTTCTAAAAGACTGTCATTTGCTCCTGCGAGGGGAATCACTGGAGGGCAACCAGTTTTACGTTCACTCTGTGAGGTGGAGGGCACTGATTCTTAAGGGCAGTATATATTTGAATCACAAATTCCACTGACGGCTGCAGATCTCAGTCTTTCAAACAGGGGCCAAGAGAGCAGAATGGTTGTCTTCACTGTCTAGACTGAGATCTGAGTAAATTTTGCTTCTCTTCTTCCCTTTCACTATGGAAGAGCCCTTTGAGGATCATGGCTTTAAAAAGTCATTCTCTGGGGCTTTGCCCTAGCCTGATGCATATTTGTTGTCCCCTCTGGCGCTTCACACCCAGTCCCCTTGGTTACAGAAAAGACACAAACCCACCTCCGCTCACCTCAGAGCCAGAGCTCCGGCTCCACCAGTACTAGTCTGCTTAATTTAGTCTTCCTCTTCATTGTAGTTATTGGAGGAAATTCTTTTAGTGTCTTGATATCTCAGTTCATATTTAATCTATTAGTTCTTGGGATTTGGGGCACTGGCATGGTTACCATTGCCTGATACATTGCATTACCAGCAGTAGGTGCTTACATCTGATGTGGTAACTATAAAGTGAGACATCTCCTATTGTTGTCTTTAACCATTATTCAAGTCTTAAGAAATTTTTTTTCCACACATTTTGTCCTCAAATAAAATACTCAAAAATTGAAGGCAGGAATTGTGTCTCACAGTCCTTTTCATTTCTGATAATGCTTTGTCTGGCCTAGCTCCAGAGGTGTTGTTAAAAAATAAATTGGTTAAAAACGTTTGGGTTGAAGACCATCAAACCAACAAATAAAAATGAATATTGTAAGATTAATTTTCAAACATTGATAGTTTTACATACATTCAAATAATTCAACTTTTATGGACGTAAAGAGAATACTGAATAAGATACATATGGTGTCTCCCTTTATATGGAGGTCAGAGCGTGTGGTGAGTTTACAATCCTTTATGCATTTTAAAGCACACTATTTCCTTGCTAGAAGTCTGAGACTTCACGCACACTTTTTTATTTGTAGCTTATTTTCACCTCCTTGCTCCTGCTACGCTCTTTTGCAAATGCCTTAATGAATTGTCTCTGGCACTAAATGCATTGTCTAAAAGCAAATTAGCATAAGAATCAACATTTACAATATCCAGTCCATGTTTTTATGACTTCTATGCAACCTAAAGTAATTACATACTTTTGAAAAGAATTTATAAAAATAATTTTGCCTGCCTTCTCATTTGCCTTTTCACCCTTTTAAAAATTAATTTCCAACAAACAATGTTCATTCACTTACCCTGTTTTTACAGTCTTTGCAAAGCATTTAAAATTTTCTTAGCCATATTTGACATTATGTGACCAGCTTTGACACAGTGTTTGCTCTCAGGATTGAACCTGTAACACAAAGCGCATGGAGCCACAGTGTGGATGCGTGGATGAGCAAGTTTAGAATTGCTTGCATTGCTGGCCTGAGACAGATCGAGCTGGTGCCTGCCATGCTGCTGGACAGGAGAGAGAAATCTCTCCCTGAATTTTAAGACAGAAAAATTAGATCTAAATATTGATCCTCCTAGGACTGTAATGGGCTTTGGTCCGTGTTGCCATTTCTAGTTTGAATTCACTACAAAAATAAATAAGACCTCAATTTTCTCCCATGAGCGGCTACTTTTCCAGCTGACAGCTGATCACCTCTGTACACAGTCCCTCAATTAAGTAGGAATTTTAAAAGTAAATAAAGGGGTAAAAATAATTCCTACTCTGAAATTGTGCAAAAATGCTCAGAAGTATATGAAACACTGCAAAAATAACCCCATGACATTAATTAAATGTGTATTAAGTGAAAATCAAGCATTGAAAATAATCTCAATGATTCACATTCAACAAAACGTCCTGTGCCCGCCTACTAATAACCACTAATTTTTGGGAGCTGTGATAATATTAGCCATCCATCCCCCTACACCTCATGATGAGCATCAGGCACTTCCACTGGGGCACGGGGATTTGTATTTCTCCCATTGCATCTTGGCAGCCTCATCACTACAGCAGATATGGTGCTCTGTGATTTCTGAGGCTAGGCTTTAAAAAGTGATACAGCTGCTACCTCTTTCTCTTAAATTGCCTTGTTTTGTTGGTGCTGGGGATCAAACTCAGGACCTTGTGCTTTCGGGGTAGGCATCAGAACCACTGAGCTAAATCCCAGGCCTTTATTTGCTCACTCTTGAAATCTAAGTGCCATGTTGTGAGGAAACCAGCCTGGCCCATTCGGAGAGACCACCCAGAAAGGTCATGTGGAGAGATTCAGGCAGACAGCTTGTAGGGGAGGCCTACCGAGAACTGGCTCACAAGTGAAGATGCACCCACAGGATTGGAGACCCAGCCATGGAGTCAGACCTCAGCCTTTAAATGTTCCAGCTAAAAACTCAGGCACCATTGCACCATCTCCGCTGTGCCCTATCTAAATTCCCAACCCACAGAACCCATGAGCAAAATAGAATCACTGTTTTACACCTCTGTGTTTGAAGGTGATTTGTAACACATTGGTAGATAATCAGAAGGATGTCTCAAAGGTTAATAAATAGAATCAAAATAGAATTTCAAGCAGCATATCTCTCTACCTGCTTTGTCTGGAAAGGGAGATGTCCTGAGATCTGTACCAACACAAGTCTTTTGGCAGTGGCTAAAGTTCTGGGTAGGTAAACAGGGCCTGAGGGAAACAAAATTGGAAAACAGAATGCAAAGTTTGGGGAGAGTTTGGGTGGG
The DNA here is from genome assembly GCA_004025085.1 of Thryonomys swinderianus. NCBI lineage: Eukaryota > Metazoa > Chordata > Mammalia > Rodentia > Thryonomyidae > Thryonomys > Thryonomys swinderianus. The sequence continues at coordinate 67,782 of PVIC010001738.1, read as the reverse complement.
TGGATTCCTCAGAGTAGGCTAATGGTATTTTCATGCAGTATGAATGGTCACCAGAAGGCCCTCGTGACCTGACTTATCGAGTGCTTTCTCAGCCCAGCTTGCCGGAGCCCCGTGCCCGGCAGGGTGGAGACTATGCATGGGAACAGTAAGAGTGATCTTTCCTACCAAAGTTAAGTGCCCTATTTTCTAGCAAGCTTTTTGTTTTGCAGCCCATTAGGCTTGCTTCTTTTTTAAGGAATTGGCTGTTCTCTGAGGGGAGGGGGATAGAAACCCTCCTGATTATATTAAGGTTGAACTATTGAGATTGTCAATATTCAAACATTCTGACTCACAAAATAGCAATTTCAGATGGTTCAACCTGAGATTTAGGAGATTCCATTTGAGGATGGACAAATAGAAAATCCAGTGAAAATATCAAGGCAATTTATTACTCTTTGTAATAAATTGGTGCCTGAGATCAATTCAAGAGCTAAATCAGTGAGTTTACTTATGCCATTATTCCATGAAATAACCTTCTCAGTTGTATAAAAATACTGACAGAGCTACAGTGCCTCGGTAAAGCTTGGTAATACAAAAGAACGGGAAAAAATAAGGTGAGAAAGAGGATAAAATGACTGCTAAGTGAAAAAGGACATTTATTCTCACATAATAAAAGACATAACTGATTGCTTTACTAAATTTAAAGAGAAATTAAAGAGTGAAGAGCAGAAAAGGCAGGTACCCAGCTGAGTCACAAGCAAAATGGAGAGCAGTAATTATAATACTATTTTTCATTTCTTTTCTGAAGATAATGCAAATCTAAAGCATGCAGGACTTTGTTGCACCTTGACCAAGAAAAGCCTTTGAAATGTACCAAACAATGCCTTGCATCAATATGCCCCAGGTCGAGCAAAGAGTTCCGGCTGAGAAGAGAGATACTCTGGAATATTCACAGTCATTCCACATAATCGTAATTTCTTCTCCCCCACCCCATTTGAAACTTGAATACTATGTGCTAACTGGTGTTCCAGAAGATGGAGCAACAGAGGCCACTCCTTTTGCCACTGGTTCTGACAGGAAGCTTCACTTGAGATTCAGGCAACCAGAAGATACATGAAACTGTGGGAATGGCTGACATTTCTTTACTATCTCAGAGACATGGGGATATGCTAAAAAATTCCATTCCCTTACATACATTAGCATACAAAGCAGATTCATTGTGCAAAAAGTTGTGTAACACAAATTTTTTTCAATGTTTACTGCATATGTGCAAGCTATTTAGCATATGCTGACTCATTGGCAAGTAGAAGGTGAGCCTAGGCACTTTGGTTACCCTGACCACACACCCCACCCCACTTGGAGGGTTTTGCCTCACAATCTACACTGAATCTTCTGCATAGTTCCCCTCCTAAGATGTGTGGAGCAGAATCCACAACAACATATAGGCGGCAGGAACAAGCCACTAAGAAGCAGCACACACACACATACACACACACACACACACACACACACCAGTGTGGCTAGGGTGTAACACCATTGTGAAGCTAGACGCCCACCATTCTTGCAGGTGATCCCAGCCATGGCTTGTGTAGTTACAGTTTCCTGTGCCAAGGCACCTAATGCCTGACTGACATTGGTATGTTTATCAAGAACCCACTGGAGCAACAAAAGCCACCTTGCATGACTGTGAGAATGTCCATCCTGTTCTGCAAAACAGCTTTGTGTAATGGATGTACTTCATCATTTCACTGCCCTAAGGCCATAGAGCATAATGAAAAAGATAGGCAGGATGCAAGGCAAGAAGAGTAACTTCTGCTTGAATAACTATGGTAGTGCCCTGAGGTGGGTGTTGGGAATGGAGGCCAACAGTTCACTTATTTCTGGGGCCCCATTTCTCACTAGCCCTTCAGGAACCATCTGTACATCGAACAGACGAGTTCACCCCATCATTGCACCTACACTCAAGCACAGAGGTACAGGCCTTGTTGGTTTCACTGCCTCCCCAGTGAGCCACCCTAAACCAGCCCAAATAGAGTAGCCAGTCCAGGGACAGAGCTGTTCACCTGATCCTGTACTATAGCAAACAGCTGTGCATTGGTCTTTTTCCATAGAATGGACGGATCATCCTTGAGCCAAGAGATCAGCCGAGTTCAGTTCTGCACTGTAGGGGGCCTGATCATCCATGGCAAGCCACAGCTCCATCGGTGGAAAGGGGGTACATATCCAACACCTTGTTTGATAGGCAATATCAGCTTAAGTGGGCACCCAATCTATTAATGTGTTGCCATGAGCCATGCTGGGAGCAAAAAGATACAGCAGTAAAGGAGACCACCAATGGAAGGTCCTTACCCTCTGGTAAGGCAGGAGGGTAGCAGGTAAATGAAGTCTTCCTGGTTGGGCACACCAGACCTTCCTTGCTAGGGCTGTGGCTTTCACAGGCTCCACATGTAGGGGGGAGAGCTCATAATGGGTCACAGAGATAATACAAAGGTACCTCTTAGAATTGGCTTTGCACCAGTGTAAGAATACAAGACCTTCCCTTTAGGGGCCAAATGTTAGTCACCCGTGAAATCATCAACAGATCACAATCTGACCCACTCCCCACAGAGTCAGCAGTGCCACCTATCCCACATGAGGAGCCTGTTATTGTCCACAACCAGGTCCATTGTGTTTGTTCTGGGTGAAGAGCTGTTGGTGTTGGCAGCAAAATATTACCTTGGTAGCCCACCCCAGGCTTTAAGAGTATGTCAGTGCTTTTCACCAGTAAATGAATGGTAGCTGCTACATGGTGCAGTAGGGCCCTTACTGGCACAATTTCCCCTCTGCAGCTTTGTTTCTTCAAGCTGCATAACACAGCCTACAGACAGTGAATCTAACCATGGTGCACTTATGTCTGGAATAGGGCTGTGTCTGAGACCTTGAGAATCAAGGGTGTTATTTACTGCTTCAAACCTTCAATGTTGAATTTGATCATAATGTATATACAAAATGTACCAATAAAATCAATTTTTCACAAAAGCCCATTTTAATGTTCTGTCTTCTAGCCTTAGGATTATAAGGCACTTGGAACAGCGAACCCCTTTGTTTTGCCTTGGTGCCTGTACAATGCATTCTTTGGTCACTTTCAATATTATGGGCAGGCCATATGCAGCATATAACTGAGCTAAAGCATGTAACACCACTCCCCGACCAGGATAAAGATAAGCTGCCAGGAGACTTATGGCTTTATCAACATGAGCAACCAGGTAGGCATTCCTTCTGGTCTTGGCAAGAGACAAATAACATCAATATGTCACCTGCTCAAAGATATTTGTCCCTAGAGCCCCTGCCCAGTGGTCACTATAGGCCTTTGAGGGTGTGTGCAGAAACACCATACACATAGTTCAGAGGCAGCCTGGACCTCAGCCCAAGCAGGCTCCAACCCCACACTGTAACCCACATGTTCTGATGCCTGGCATGCAACGATCAGCAATATTGCCAAACAGCTGTGTCCACCTCTGGGCCCGCCTCGCCTTGGCCAAGGAAGGCACTCCATCATGCTCAGGGGATGCTAAGGGGTTATAACCAGTGACATGATACATTGTTATTTGCTTTTGAGGGCTCCAGGCCCACAGATCTTCTTAAGTGGCTCAGCCTAAAGAGAGTGATGTATCATTGTCCAATCATTCAAGCCATAGAGTAATACCTCAGTATCATGCCTAACTGTCAGTAAAAAGTGTACATGAGGATGGCTTACAGGCTACTACCAGCCAAAGAGTACAAAATTTGGCCCATTGACTGCTCTGTCTTGTTCCTATGTTAAAGCATATGGCATTAGTTAAAGGCCACTACACCGTGGCCGTCTAAGCAGCTGGTTGTGCATGGCTTGAACCATCAGTGTACCAGGAATAGGGGGTCACTCCACCTGTTAGAGGCTTGCCTCAGGCTCTATCCCTTTCAAGGGTAGGAGATCTTGGGCCTCTAGTGAAACATACATCACTAGTCCCAGGACTATTGTAGCTTCACCCACAGGGAGTTGGTAGCCAAAGTCTGTACTACTGCAGACACCATCCCCATTGTGGCAATGGGGGAGTGTGGGAAGTACCACTGCTGGACTCATCAGTTCCTTCTAAGATCATCCCACTATCAGGATGAAGGTCTTGGTTTACCACAGGAGCTGTCTGAAGGCTTTCAGTGACTATTAGAAAGCCATACGTCACAGCCAGCTGTTTCTCTATCAGTGAATATTGGCTCTCAGCCCCTTTCCACAGTTGGAGCCAGAACCCTACTGGTTGTCACAATATTCTGATTTCTGCCAGGACATCCACCCCATAACTACTTGTGGTCTCATGGTTAACCTGGTTCAAAGATGTAGAAGGTTTGAGATGTCTTTATATTCCTGTCACAATGTTAAAGTCCATTTCTGCTTCCCACTCTCAGGGCTGTCTTTCTTTGTTAGCCTGTACAACAGGCATAATCCCGGGGCCAGATGCAGGGGAAAAGCTCTCCTTTACCCCAGCAACCCTAAAAAGGTGTGAAACTGATTTACCTCAGTAGAGACAGGATAGGCATGGATCTTATCATGACTACACCAGAGATAACTTTTGTGAGACCAGAAAAGCCCCAGGAATTTGACTGACAATCCAGGCCCCTGCAGCATGATCTCATTGACCACTTGAAGGCATGCTTCAAAATGTGCTAGGAATGCTGGGATAGTGGCCTCAAGGTCTATTGAGGTGGTCACAAGTAAGGAGAATATCATTGGTATAATGGAACATTTGCACAAATGGTAGCTTTGGACACTGAGCCAAATCTGATATGCCCAAACCATGATGCAAGCTGTGGCTATGTAGATGTCCCTGTGAGAGCACCCTAAAAGTCCACTGATGGTTGTCCCAAGTGAAAAAGCAAACTAGGCCTGGTTGTCAAGGGCATTGTCAATAGATAAGAGAGCATTTGCCAAATCTGCTACAAAGTAATAAGTGCTTGGGCTGGAGGGTTAGCTCAGTGGTTCCAGTGCCTGCCTCACAAGCACAAGGTCCTGAGTTCGATCCCGGTAACCACATACAATGCTGGGCGTGGTGACTCACGCCCACCAGCAATCAATACCACATACCACAGTGCCGGGTATGGTGGCTCACGCCTGTAATCCCAGCACTTGGGAGGCAGAGACAGGAGGATTGCTGAGTTTGAGGCTTGCCTGGGCTACATAGTGAGCTCAGGGCCAGCCTGAACTACAAAGTGAGACCCTGTCTCAAAAAAACAAACAAAAATAAAGGGCTCAACCTCTGACTAAAGCAATCCATGAGGTTTGGCACAGAGGACACATGGCAGGCAATGGGGGAATTACATTATTTAGCTCTTGCTAGTCCATTGTCATCCTCCAGGATCCATCAGGTTTTTTAGTTGACCACACAGGCAAATTATAGAGACTATGCACTGGCCAGATAACTCCTCCCTTCCCCATTTCCTAGGTCATGTTCACCTGTCAGGTGGTATTCCTTGCCAACCATGGGCCACTGGCAGCGCCAAAGTGGGAGGCTTTGCACGTTCTCTTCCTACCCCCTTCACAGCACACATGCACAGGCAGAATTCCCCCACAGTAGCATGGAGCTGGTCTGCAGAGTATATCAACTCCTAAGATGTGCTCTGGTAGTGGAGACAAGCACACCCTATAATCCCTAGGGGCAGGCTCTGTTTCCAAATGTACCAAGGCAGTTGTTACCTTGGTGTTCCATCCCCCCAGCCATCTCTATACAAGGCAGCCCCCAAACCTCCCCGGGTTCCAGAATAATAGCGTGATCTCAGGCCCAATGTCCAGCAGAGTCAGAGTACACTGGACACTGGCTGGGGACCCATGAATTGCTAATTCCACTAAGGCCTTTGCTCTAGGTCAGTCCCTGTCTGATGAGCACTTTGACCTTGGTCCTATTCAAGGGTGAGCAGAGCGTCCAGAGTGGCAAAAGCAAGATGATCTTCCAAATTAATGGCCTGAGCTCTGGCTACAAGGTGAATAACCTTCTCTGCCTTTGTGCTCCTCTTTGGGGTGGGGGTGAATTTTTATCCTGCCACAACTATCCCCATAGCTCTAATAGGTAGGCACTTTGCTTCTTGTCCATCTTGGCCTGACCAACTGCTGCCCCCAACACGTCTAGCCACATTGTGTGCATGTGACTGTGACCTTTACGGGTTTCCCTCATCGCTCCCTTCTCCTCTCTGTCTGGAGTGACCATGGCAGAGTCCGGATGTTGCGGCCCTGCCTCCTGTCCTCTGTCTCCCCTAAGCCACCGCAGTCATCGGTTCATTTACCTGGCACCCCACATAGGAAGCCAGAGTGGCCATGATCAACCCAAAGGAGGAGAAGGAGGGAGCACCCTGGAGGACCACATCCCTCACGCCCGCAGTGAACCACTTGCCAGTGTGGCCCTGGGCATTGAGGAAACTGCATGCCGCATACCGAATTCCCATGCTGTACAAGGCCAGCGCCTGACTGCCATTTGCTCAGCGTCTCAAGCACGTCGCCCATGCCACACAAGTGGCTGCTGTCAGCCAGTCAAGCATGGAGTGAGCTCCCTGTCCAGAGCATCCCTTCTGTAACCCAGAGGGAGGGTGCTTGGTGAGCAAGACTCCCTTCTCCATCTGCTGCCCAGCGCGCGCAATACTGCCCATCACTGAATCCCCCCACTGCAGCAACCAAGCAGCCAAGGATTCCCCTGGCCTTGTCTAAACTGGTTTCCCAAGTCTACCTGTTCAGCCTGGTGTAGAGGAAGGGTGTGGTGAACCCGCTGCCACTGTGCCAGGTGCCATGGGCTGCTGCTGCTTCATTCTCCGTCTCACCACCAGATGGGCTTCCTGCATAGAGTCAGCTTGCTATCTCCAACATACAAGTTGTCTGTGTCTGTGAGCTCTGTCACCTCACCAGCATGGTTTCCAGATGGAAACGATTTACAAGCAGCGGCTTTCTTCTTGCAGCCCCCTGGTGGGCGCATCGCATCGTACCGAGGCTCCTGTTTCCGCACTAAAGGCAATAAGAAGAAGAGGACCCTCCTTCAGGTCACTCATGGCCACCCTGGCTCCCTGTGTGGCACCCACACCACACAGTCCAAGCACCGGTACAGGCATGCTTGTCCAAGCTCTCCCCTAAGCCAGACACGTCTTTCTCTAGGAAAACAGCCATTGTATCTACCGCTACCCAGGTCCAGGGAAGTGCCCGTGCTGAGAGGAGGCTGGCCTCCCCTCTGTCCCACTCAGGGAAATAGAGGGCTCCATACTGACAACTCCTATCAACTATACTAATTTTTCTGCCACTGATCCAGGCCAGGAAGGTTCACTTGGGATTCACACAGCTCAACGAAAAGTGGTGGGGTCTTGGAAATGTCTGACATTTAATAGCTCAGTGACATGGGGCCCAGTGCTGAAAAATCCCACTCCCTTATATACAGTGTCATACAAAGTGGGCACATTGTACCAAAGTCCTGTTACACTGACTGCTTGTTTATACGTTCATTGTGCATATGTGGGCTGTATGGCATATGCTCGCAAGCCTGCAAAGGCCTGGGCGAAGTGCCTGAGCCCAACCATTCTGGGTACCTTAACCACACACTGAAACATGCAAAACGGGGCTCTGCTAGCATCTGGCTTCGTGGAATTGGGAAGCAAGTGAATAACAAAGTGAAAATATCTAAGTTTATAATGTCTGATAAAATATCATTAAATGGACAAAACATTAAGGAAGATAAAGTTTAAGGAGTGCAGGACCCAGGGCTGTGAGGAGGTTGTGCTCCAAGTCAGGTGGTCTGGGTGGGCCTCATAGTAAAGGTGAGACTTGGCCAAAGATGAAGGAAACAGAGTTAGCCAAGTGCTCGCTGGGGGTGACAACATCCTAGGCAAACCGGGCACCTAGTGCACAGACCCTACGGCAAGGACGCATTTCTAGTGTACTGTTAGAACAGCAGGAAAGACAGTATGACTGGAGTAGACAGAGTAAGGGAAGCACAGGACAGATCAGAGAACATAAAGTTAGGACAGTGACAGCCTTCTTACTCAGCAGTCCAAGGACTACTGGCATAAGCCTTACCTGCATTCTCTGAACCTGCTACACACCTCCAGGTCAGATGTGCACTTGAACAACACCCCCAGGCCACTAGTATACAGGCAAGTTTGAGGAGCACTTATATGGAGAGCCCTGGAGGTACGTCTTAGCCCCGGATTTCCCCTGGGCATAGAGTAGGTGTCATTGCAGTTTGGAGCAGGAGAATCACCTAATCTGCTTTATATTTAAAGTATTGCTGTGACCTGTAGGCGGAAAGTGAAGCAAGCAGCTGCAGGGCAATTACTGTAATCTAGAGGCAGCATGATAGGACTTCTGCCAGCATGTAAGAGAGAAATCGTGATCCCTGGGCAAACTGCCCGCTCCTACTCCTTCTACGGTCCATCTTCTCCTTTCTGGTTCAGTTTAGCCCAATGGGCCAATTAGATACCAAGGGGTTCGAAGATGCTTCAGAAGGAAGTGACCCCTCAAACTATCTGCCTTTAATAAGGGTAATAAGCAAGGGCAGGGCAGTTAACATAGCCTCCATCATGGCCAGGGGAGTCTTTCAGAAATGGCATTTGTGCTGAGCTTAAGAGGAAGAATGCTTAAACTGGGGCTGGGGAAGGCAGAAAAAGACACTCTAAGGAGAAATACCAGCTTAGGTGAAGACACCAAGGAGAGTAACATGACACGCTTTCCCTGAATAATGTGGTGGCGGAGGGGGGTGCGGCAGGGAGTGCTGCGGTCCAAAGAGTCTGCAGGCAAGGCTTCCTTAAGAAGGTGGAAATACCTAATGAGCACCGAAAGATGCCATTCGAGGTTTCACCATGGGAGTAAAATGTAAATTTCAAAGTGTTGAGGAAATAATGGGAGGATAGAAAGGGCCGAACCTAGAGACAGACAGAGCAGTCCTGAGTCAAAAAATGACAAAAATAATTCCTCCTAGGACTCAAAGCACTGGAGCACTGAACTGTATCATTGACCCAGATGCCTAAATTGAAGATTATGAAATTTATAGTTAGGGAAATTACCAAATGTCTCGAGCTTTGAATTTCTTCTCTATCTGATCGGGTATTCCCTGTTTCCTCAATGAGACTGCAGTACTACTGAGAGAATCCAGTGAGATGCTTGGCATACATAAACCACTCAACAAATTTTCTTACAAAAGCATTCCAGGCGATCCTAATTTGCAGGCGAGGTTGCAACCACTGATGTAATTCAGCTGCTTCATCTTTGTATGAAAACACAGAAAGCCACAGAAGCAAAATGATTATTTCAAGGACAAGCTTCTGGTTAGTAAAATATGGGGCACCGAGTCTAGCATCCTTTGACATTATGGGGTAACGGGGAAGGACAGCGGCTCTAGAGGCAGATGCTGGCATTGGCATCAATGAGCCGTGAGAATGAATGCCTCGCATCTGCCTTGGCCTCATCTACAAGATGGGATGACAACAGCACCCGCATTATCAGGCTGCTGGAAGGATGAGCTAGATTAACATACAGAGTGCTCAGCACACTACCAGGCACCAGCAGAAGTATTAATTAAAGGCTGACTATTAGTCATGAGCACTGCTCTGGCCTCAGGCTATAATTCTTTCTGTATCTGCACCAAGTTGCAAGAAACCTCCTGTGAATTTTAATCTTTGTTTGCCTCTTTTCTTATGGCTACCATAGGGAATAGATTTCCAGATATTGAACTGAAAACAAGGAGCGAACTCACTGTAGTTCTCCCTGCTGGCTGATGACACCGGAAGTTTTAATTAAATGAAATAAATGCATTTGCGTTCCAAACATCCATGTTCAAGCACAGGCCCTGGCCAGGTGCTGTTTGTGCTACGACTGGGTTTTTGATGTCACTGTTTCCTGTGTGTAATCAGTAATTGACACCAAGGCTCTGACAAAATGACCATTTTTAGAGTGCTATTAGCTGTCTTCCTGGGTTCAGCTTTAAATGTAACATAAGTAGGATCTTATTACATCAATTTCTTATTGCAGCCATGTGCATCTTCCTGAAGTAAAGCATTCTGGGGAAAGCTAAATGGGTGGCTATTTCAGTTTGTTTTTCTATTAAGGGACAACTCTCATGTTATTTTGCAATGACCTGAAATTCTTGTGCCACTGCAGAGCATCTTTCTCTTGGGAAGAATATGGGCACAGTTAGAAATGAAGTGCTTTATTTGCTATGTGTACAAATAGGCAAGAGGTTTATAAGCTGGCTTCTTACAGAAAAGTTGCAGTGGTAATTTGTTTTGTAGTATTTCTGAATATCCTAACACTCAGTTAACCACCACAGGCCATCTTTGGCTTGTTTCATATGGAGCCCTGGGCTTTCAAATTTGAGCACTGGGAGAAAAGTCATTTTCTTCAGTAAATATAAAATTCTAATTGCCACCATTCTGAAGGTACTTTAATCAGAGTTTGTTTCACTTTGCAAATTCTAGTGAAATTGAAAATATCAACCATGAAAAATTTTTATGGATAAACTTTTCATTACAGTTTTATGTGCTTTAGTAAAGATTCTCATGTATCAGAATTGTAGACTTCATGTCCAAAAACATAAACTTGTATTGTTAATTTAGATGACCATGAGGGAAATTTACTTAAACTAAAGAAAGATCGACAAAACAATTCAAGATTCCTGCTTATCAGTGATGTCTGATAAAGCACATTTTGACATCTATAGAAGAGCCACTGTAGTTAACTTACCAGTGGTGGTTTGTATAGTTTGTATGACACTTAGAGTTTCACAATAAACCCACCTCTCTGGACAACTAAGCTAATTTGTATTACCTAAAGCACTGGAAGTTAAGAGCAAGAAAATGCGATACAAAGCCAGGTAACTCATTACTCTCTTGTGAGTCACTTTTACTTGAACACAGTAAATTTTAGTTTCAGCCACTGTGACCTTCCAGGAAGTAGTAAAAACCAAATGAACAAGCATTTGGAGGAAGCAAATACCTTGCAACCTGCATCACCCAAAACTCACTTTAACATCAACCAAAGCCTCTACTCAGTTCGTTCAGATTCTTAGAAGTTATAATTGCAAGAGGCCCTGCCCTCAATCCCCAGTATCCTTAAACATACACACACACACACACACACACACTAATGATAATGAAGCGTGTGATGGGCTCAAAATTTTTTACCTCTCCTTTGTCACCCCATAGCTTGTCCTTTGTTATGTGACTTTGAAATTTCTCCATAAAGGTAGAGTGTATTTTGCCAGCCCTTGTCTTTAAGCTAAGCTACGTTTCTTTAATCAAAAGAATTAGAGCAGAAGTGTCAGATGACAGTTTGAAGCTTGCGTGTTTCTGCCTGCCCTCTTATATCTCTACTGTCACATAAGTGCCTGGCAGTGAGACATGGAGGTAAGCCTCCTAAACTGAGCTCCACATTGACCAGTCAACCTCCAGCCAACCACAGACTTGTGAGCAATAAGACATTGTTGCTTAAAATCACCAACATTTTAGGTGGACTGTGATGTATCTGTAGTTAACTCACATGATATTAACCCAAGTTATTAGCCTGAGTTTTTCCGGGTTAGTCATCTGAAAATATATAGCATGTGAGAAAACATATAGAATGGAGAACACATTAGTCAAATATTACCTCATTGATAGATTATTTCTCTGTGATACATCAGAAATAATTTACCACCTATTTCTTGTGCTCTGCTTGGTACTCATAGGGAGAGTAGAATGCAAAGTAGTTCTTTAAGTTTCACACATTGGTATATGGTATCCAGTAACTGAAAAACTGAAACCATGACCACAAAGACCATTCAACCAGGAAGGTGTAAAACTTTCTTTTCCAGGGTTCAGTTTCCTAAAGCCAGGTACTGTGACGTGTTGATCTTTACCTGAATGCTGAGTTGAGTGTGACAAGCACTGCCTCTTGCCTGACTCAGACATTCAGGAAGATCCTCTTGTCTTGCGTTTCTGTGGAAGTGACTTGTTTAACCTACATGTGTGACTCATGGAGGAACAAGAACTTCTTGGCCAAGAGCCTCTCAGTAGGGACAGATATATGAGAAATGTTAGCCTGGTGAGCTGAGAAAAGAACCTGGAGGTGAGCCAGATGGTGAGCTAAGAGTAGAAGTTGGAGGTGCTCACCATTAGAACTGGCAGGAAGGGGCACAATCCCAGAGGACAGGGCCCCTGGGCAGAGAAGGGTGGGCTAGAGTGTGACAAAGAGGAGATCAAGGGAGAAGGAAAATGAAAGGTGGAATTCCACAATGGAGTCAGAGACAGCTGGAACCATTCTTAGAGAACTTTTGCTAGTTTGTGTCCTTGTTTGGATGGCTTTAAGTACCAAGTGGGATTTATCACCTCACTGGGATTTCAAGCTGTGGCATCTTCCATGTTCATTGTTCTGAAGTTCCCTTCCTATAGCAAGGATCAGGACCACTGGGGAGGAAAAAAACTAATCCTCCAGGTTGGCAGTGATCTTTCTCTGCCCATAAATCTGTCACACTTAGCACATATTTTGGTGCTCTCTTTGGGCATACAGAGATCTCTTTCAGAAGACAATTGGACGTTGTATCCTTTGAGAACCAAAATCAGTGCTTGTCAAGTCCTTCACCTGGACCCTGAGACTTATATCCTAGCTGCTAGAGTTCTGCTATGTCACTCCAAAGGAAGCCTTTGGCCTCTCTGCCACCTCCCCCACAACTCCTCCACAACCCACGCAGGGCATTTTGGCCCATCCAAATACCAGCAGAGGATGATTCATCAGTGGGCTGCCTCTGAATCATAGCCTGGTCCTGATGGGGAAAGAGTGCATGCAGACCTTGAAAATTAATGTGTGTTCAGATGCATTTGGAATTTGTACTTACATCTTAGTGTAATTGACTCAATGTTAATCCTCCTTTGAACTTAATAAAATAATGACAGCAGGACATTCAAAGTCATTCTGATTGATGACTTCATTCCTGATTCATATTCAACCTGAATGTTCACTATATTGGATACTGAACTTTAAATTCAAACTGGCTTCTGGTCCCAAGAATGACTAACTGAATTGATGATATTCCATATTTCTTGATGCCCAAAAAACTTCAAATTAGTGCTACTGACCATTTTCTTTTGGAGAGAGGCAGATCTCATTGATAGTTGTTGATTTTGACATATCGATAGTTCTGATTTGTCTTTCTTGTCTTGCTGAATTTTTGGCTACATACCTACAACTGCCCAACTTGTTCCAAAAGTAACCCAAGATGACAAAATAACAGTTCGAGCCTATGAACAACTATGTAACCATTTATTTAAAGCGTTTTCTCTTAGCTCTTTTCTTTCTGTATTGTGTTCCTTCATGGGATTCAGATTCATCTATTGACTTTTTTAACATTTACTGGGTATCAAGTGATATTCTAAGTTATTTACTTTATTTCTCCCAACAACCTTTTAATCATTCCTGTTCTTTGCAAATGAGGAAGTTGAATAAGTATTTGAGAGAGATCAAATAACTTGTCAACAGAAATACAGTTACTGAGTCATGGAGCCAGATTTTGAATCTAGGGAGACTAACTTCTGAGTTTCTGTTTGTTTAATTTTATGCTACCAATTTAACTAAATCCAAAAGTAAAAATTAACCAGTCCTGTATCCTAGTCACCATACTTATTCAGGAAGTAATTTGAAGGTAGAGGGTTTCTTTCAGATTCATTCTAGGTTAGGAATGTTTTTAAATGCCCTGAATCAACCCCAATATTTTCCTCAATATTGATCTTTATTGTAACCATTTACAATTCGTAGTGTAATTATAGTGACTGTACCTTTTGCTCTGGGAAAATCGAGATTCTTGAGTTCACATTACATTTATTTTGATGAATTAATGTTCCTGTTTAAATGCTACAGTTGAAATAAGCACCATTCCCATTTCACAAACAAGCTGCAGCTTTTCCTTCTTAATCTGTCTACATTATAATTATATCTGGTAGCTATTAAATAAGGTCAAGAAAATATACTTACAAAGGGGGTAAAACAAAACATTATACCCAGAAATACTTTAATGTAGGTGAAGCCCTGCCGATTTTTATTAGAAGAAAACAAAGCAACCTTCTTAATCCAACAGAAATTACACTTTGACTTTTATTTTTAGCATGTAATAAAATTGTTACACTCAGATAGTCTTTATTGTTGTATGCCAATTGCTTTGAATAAAAGGAAGATGACTTTAGTAGCAAGATATGTTTGTATTTCAATTTGCATTCATCCATTCTTCTCACATACCTGCAAAGTTCTCTTATCTGCAGTGTTTGAGAAACAAAAATGCTACTGAAGCGTAACCAACCCAGAACCTTGCTTCCCTCGGTTATGACAGCGCTTGTTTCAAAAGAAATTGTAACATCTGCTTTGTGAGCTGCTTCAGGAGCAGCTAAGCCTCCTGAAAGAATTGGGAAAAATGGGCAATTTTATGCCTAAATTTATTCCATTACTGGTGTTTATTACTGAAAGATGAAACAAAAATGAAGTTCTAAAAAAGAATAGATTTGTTCATTGAGGTTGCAGATGGACTCTGAATAGCACAAATATGCAGATAATAGCAACTCTGGGGCCCGGCACATTTAACCTGTCAGTCCCTTCTTTGTACTCTCTCCCTTCAGCAACTGCTCGTAGGCAGATTGATAGCCCATTTGTTAACTACCCAAATAGCTACACAGAGAAAAATTACATCCAGCTTATTTGTGCACTTTTCTCATCAATCTTTGTCTGCAAGAAAGAATGACATATAGCAAAATCTCTACATCGCCATGCTTTAAACCCACCCTTAAATTCATTTGCAATAAATTGGGATTTTATGCACCCATCTCTTTAAAGAAAAATTGCAAATTAGATTTCATCTAAGGAAAAAGTGAGAGACTTGTTTGTTCCAACATTTTACTATGGAAGTTTTTTTTTTAATTGTGCATACAGTCAAAAAAGTGGTAATAATGAACTTATATATACCCATCAGTCTGCTTTTAATTATCGACATTTTGATAATTTGTTTTATCTGTCCTTTTCATTTTTCTTCCTACTCCACTACTCAGCTGCCTGATGCAGAATTTTAAAAAAATAATGCCGAGGGCCGGAGGTTTAGCTCAGTGGTTCCGGCGCCTGCCTCGCAAGCACAAGGTCCTGAGTTCGATCCCGGTAACCACATACAGTGCCGGGCATGGTGGCTCACGCCTGTAATCCCAGCATTTGGGAGGCAGAGACAGGAGGATTGCTGAGTTCGAGGCTTGCCTAGGCTACATAGTGAGCTCAGAGCCAGCCTGAACTACAAAGCGAGACCCTGTCTCAAAAAAAAACAAAAAACAAAAACAAAAAAAATAATGCCGAAGCCAGGCATGGTGGTTCACACCTGTAATCCCAGCACTCAGGAGGCAGAGGCAGAAGGATTGCTAAATTCGAGGCTTGCCTGGCCTACAGAGTGAGCTCAGGGCCAACCTGAACTACAAAGTGAGGCCCTATCTCAAAAATTTAAGAAAAAAACTGCCCAGAATCAGTTTGAGAATTTAGCTCAGTGGTTACAGCCCTTGCCTTGCAAGTGTAAGGTCCCTAGTTCTAATCCCTGGTACCAAAATAGTAATAGCAGCCAGGCGTGGTGGCCCACGCCTGTAATCCCAGCACTCGGGAGGCAGAGACAGGAGGATTGCTGAGTTCGAGGCTTGCCTGGGCTAAACAGTGAGCTCAGGGCCAGCCTGAACTACAAAGCAAGACACTGTCTCAAAAAAAAAAATAGTAATAGCAATTGTAATGATTCCCAGGCATATTACCTCACCAGCAAAAACTTAAGAGTGTATCACTACCTGATAAGGACTTTTCTTTTTCATATAGCCACTATGCCATTGTCACACCTGATAAAATCAACAATAATCCAGTAATAACTTTTTTTTTTTTTTTTTTTTTTTT
>PVIC010001738.1:7492-51799 GCA_004025085.1 Thryonomys swinderianus | reverse complement strand
GTGGTTACCGGGGATCGAACTCAGGTCCCTGCGCTCGCGAGGCAGGCGCCGGAACCACTGAGCTAACCCTCCGGCCCTCCAGTAATAACTTTTAATGTCTACTTCATACTCAAAATTTTTCCATGATGTCAAAGGAAAATTGTTATCTGGGGACAGTGGTGCATGCTTGAGGCAGGAGGATCACAATTTCCAGACTAAACTTGGTCCATTTGGGATCTATTTCAGTCCCAGTAGGAAAGGCCTTGCTTAGATTAGGATAGCCAAGTGGAGTGTGTTTATGTTTACCAACACACAGGGAGGTGTGGGGAAATCACAAAAGATTGTGCAGTGACACTTGGCTAATAAAAGCTGCATAGTCACCGCCCCTGGGTGTGAAGGAGCTGGGAGAACCAGGTCCAGGAAGGGAAGTCTTCCGAGAAGGCTCTTCCAGGATCCATGCTGCTCCGTGGAAGGATCCAGCAAGCCCGAGGACCTGCAAGAGGAAACTAGGCCACGCTCAGACCACCCACTTTGCCCTCCCTCTGATCACTTTCCCATCAAGAAATCTAGTGGAAACTAGAAGGAGGGAGACCTTGTAATGTACAACTGCCACAGGTCAACTTCCTAGGCTGAGAAGAAAACCTAAAGAAGCAAAAATTATCTGCTACAGGATCCAAAAATACTCACTCGTAGAATTTGGTTGTGCTTCTTGAAGCTTTTTGTTCTAAAACAGTTGTCACCTTCCTTTCATTTATTTATTTTATATGCTATTAATATAAAAAGTTGGAGTGTGTCTTACAGAATGTCTCGCATTTGAGATCTGCTGGGCTATTTCCTATTGGTGTCATTTAAATTGTTCCTTTATGTCTAATATAATTTCCATTTAATAGTTATCTATGTATTACATTAAATATAATTTTGATCAGAACACCATTTCTTTTAAATTGACAGCTATCTGTAGAGATTTTGTTACATTTTGGGTCAGTATTTTTCAATTTTGTATTGGTACATGTTTGTACCACATAAAGCAGAGTGATCACACTCCACATGAGGAATCGTCATGCGCACATAACATCTTAATTGTTTTTCAGTTTCTTCCCCTCACCTCCCTCCTCCCTCCCTCCATCTCTTGGTCCCCCTCCCATTTGCAAAAGATTTATCTCCTTATTTCCTATTGTCTATTTTCATTTTGCTCTTTATTTTGGATGTCTTATATAAGACAAATTATACACTATTTAAGCTTGTGTGTCTGACTCATCTCACTTAATATCATGGTCACAGGATGCATCCATTTTCCAACCTATGACTATCCTTCTTTATTACAGAGAAGTACTCCGTTGTATATAAAGAACACCTTTTCTTTATTCATCTGTTGATGGACATATAGCCTACATCCAAGATTCAGCTAGTATAAATTGTGATGCTGGGGCTGGAGATTTAGCTCAGTGGTTCCGGCACCTGCCTAGCAAGCGCAAAATCCCTGGTTTGATCTCCAGTAACCACATACAACAATGCTGGGTGTGGTGACTCATGCCCACCAGCAATCAGTACCACATACCACAGTGCCGGGTGTGGTGGCTCACACCTGTAATCCCAGCACTCGGGAGGCAGAGACCGAAGGATTGCTGAGTTTGAGGTTTGCCTGAACTACATAGTGAGCTCAGGGCCAGCCTGAACTACAAAGCAAGATTCTGTCTCAAAAAAATAAAATATGGTGCTATAAACAGGATTATACATTTGTCACTGTAATACAATACATTTAACTCTGGGGAAGATACCTAGAAGAGAAATAGAAGTAGAATATGCTGATAGTATTAGTTTACATTCCCACAATGTAGTTTTTCTTTTTACCCACAGCCTTGATAACATTTGTTATTATTTGATCTCTTGATGATAGCTATTCTTTCTGGAGTAAGGTAGAATTTAAGTGTAATTTTACTTTGCATTTCTCTAATGGCCAGAGATGTTGAATATTTTTTCATACACTTATTGGCCATTTGTACTTTTTCTTTTTCTGAGAAATATTTATGCATTTCAGTTGCCCTTTTTGATTGGATCTTTTTGGGAGGACCGAATTTTTTTAGTTCTTTACATACTCTAGATATTAGGCCTTTGTCCAAGGTACAGCTGACAAAAAATATTTTGCTATTCTGTTGGCTTTCTCCTCATTCTGTTGATTGTTTCCTTTGTTGTGCAGAAACTTTTTAATTTGACATGATCCCATTTGTTGGTTCTTGATATTATTTCTTGTGCAATTGGGGTTCTATTCAGAAAGTCCTGGCTTTGCCTATTTCTTCATGAGTTTTAACTATTTCATCTTTTAACAGATTAGGTGTTTTATAATTTAGATCATTGTTCCATTTTTATTTTAGTTTAATACACGGTAAGACATATGGGTCTAGATTTAATCTTATGCATGTGAATAGTCAGTTTTCCCAGCATGATTTATTAAAGAGGCTCTCTTTCCTCCAAAGTGTGTTTTTGGCTCTTTTGTCAAAGATCAAATAGCTGAGTGTGCCTAGGGTTTTTTCTGCATCCTCTATTCTGTTCCATTGATTCACCTGTATGTTTTTGTGCCAGTGCTATTCACTTTTTAATCACTGTAGATTTGTAATATAATTTGAAATCAGGTATTTTGATGCCTCCTGCTTTGTTATTATAACCCAGATTGTTCTTGCTAATCTGGGTCTCTTCTGGTTCAATCTCAGTTTTAGGGTTGTTTTCTCTAGTTCTGTGAGGAATGCTATTGGCATTTTTATTAAGATTGCATTGTTTGTACATCAGTTTTGGAAGTATGGTCATTTTGATAGCAAGAGTTCTGCCTAGCCAGGAATGGGAAATATATTTCTATTTTTTGATGGGCACTCTTTTCTGAAGGCAACTTTGGTCCTTTTTTTTGTTCCAGAGTTCTGTAAATTTTGTTGTAGAGGGGTTTCACTTCCTTGGTTAAGTTACTTTCTACATGTTTAAATTTCTTAATGCTATTGTGAATGATATGGCTTTCCTAATTTCTTTATCCATGAGTTCATTATCAATGTTCAGGAATGCTATTGATTTTGTATGTTGATATTATATCCTGCTATACTGGATCCTTTTGGTGTAATATTTTTGGGCCTTCTATGTCAAGTATTATGTCATCTACAAATAAAGATAATTTGACTTCTTCCTTTCATATATATTCATATATATACTTGTATCTATTTAAATATATCCCTTTTATTTCTTTTTTTTTGCCTGATTATCCTGGCTGTTTCCAGAACTATATTGAACAAGAGAGGTGATAATAGACATCCTTGTCTTTTCTTGATTTTAGAGAGAAAACTTTGTTTTTCCCCATTCAATTTGATTTTTGCAGTACATCTGTCATATATGACTTTAGTTCCCTCTATAACTATTTTCTTCAAAGTTTTTTTTATCATGAATGGATGTTGGATTTTGTCAAAGTCCTTTACTGCATCTATTGAGATGATCATGCTTTTGTACTTGCTTCTGTTTATCTTATGCCTTAGATTTATTGATTTACATACGTTAAACCATTCTTGCATCCCTGTGATGAGCTTGCTTGGTCATGATGTATGATTATGGTCAGTACAGTAAGCAAGAAGATTTCCTGGGGGCTGCTACATCATCCAGTTCTATCATTTCCTGAGGCATGCAATGTCTGATTGTCCCACTTTTGAAAATCCTAACACTGAAGTCCATTAAGGACTTCTCTAGACCTTTCACCTAACTTTGACTATACATTAGAATCACTGGGTTTGACTTTAAAATTCACAGTGTCAATGCAGTGTTCATCACAATTTAACTCAGAATAACTAGAGGTCTCATATAGACATTGCATGTTTTTAAAAATCCCCTAAGAGCAACCAGATCCAAAGACCAATCAAAAGTTGATAACCTCAGATCTAATGAGCTACCACCCATTTATTATTTTCTCCAGGTCAGTGATTTCATTAGAATTTGCAAATTGGAACTTTTATAATTATGTCATTTCTTGTGCAGTTTATTAACTATCAGCTGACACCAATATAGCTCCAGCACTCTCTGAGACTGAGTCAGGAGTATCCCAAGACATGGACCCAGTTTGGGGAACTCAGTTGAACCACATGTCAAAATTTTGAAAAATAATAAAAAGTATGGGGATGTAGCTCAGTGTGAAGGCTGTGTTCAATTTCCAGTACACACACACACACACACACACACACACACACAAAATACCAGTTGATTTGATCTGAAGTTCATGTTTAGTGACTATTTTTCAATCAAAAGTTTTCTGGAATTCCTCTACCTGAAAGATTTAAGTATTTATAAATAAATTTAAATAGAATTTTATGATCTATCAGATTTATGATTATTCTGTAAATGATAGCTCACAGAATCCTGTCTAAACTTCAAATTTCCCTCACAATATTCCTCCTCTAAACTCAATTATATATTTGTGTTATGTATTATAATATGTTGTATGTTTGAGATCCCTACTCGCAGATCATGTGGTATAAACAGATAAAAAGGCTTTTTGAAGAAAAGCTGCATCCTGAAATAGAGAGTTCCCTGAGTCCTCTGAGCCCTTGTTGCCCCATAGAGTGATATAACAAGGCTGGGCTTGGCCAGGCTGGACACTCAGAGGTCCATAAGACAGAGTTCATCTCCCGTAACAATCTGCACAATGTATTTGTAAAGAATGAGGAGTGAGAGATCTTCTGAACTACCTAACTATAAAAGATTGATGTTTGAGGACATGGACCAGTGACGAATGGGGACCCTGGGATATTTAACATCTCTCACCCATTGAGTTAACTTAGCCCTGTTGAGCTAGCTCTCTACTAAACTACCAAAAAGGTGAAGTGAAAGTTCAGTGCCTTCTAGCTCTGTCTGTTTTCAGTATCATAAATACATGAGATTACACTTCACTGAGCACGTGGTGCCAAGCCATTCAATCAGTACTGTGCGATTTTTTTTCAAGTAATCACACTTGGAAAACTTTAATCCTTCTTTGATTTCTTTTTCTTCCAAAATCTACTAGGTGGCTCATTTCTGGCAATGCTCATTCATTTGATATGCATTCATTTATCCACCTGATGCTTTATTCACTCAGTTGATTAAACACATATGGAGTGGACATGTTTGAGATACTGTGTGTGCTTCAGTGATGACCAAAGCAGAATATACATGCCTTATAATCTGAAAAATGGAATAAGAAAGTAAGATCCATAATATAAACATCCCTTTTCTGCATCCCTTCCTTCCACTCTCCGCTAGCCTACTCTAGGCTTGATTCTCCTTTCTACACAGCTAGTCCTCCTACCTTTGTTTTCCTATTTTGAAAACCAGGCTACACATTATTTTCAAGTTACACCAAAATACCATTTTTCATTCCTCTCAAAACTTTAAATGGCGACTTTCTTGCCTATAAAATGATATCCAAGCTTAAATTTTAGTTTAACATTCAAACACCCTCCACATATGTTTGTATCACTTTCTACCTCTTTCTTAAATTTCCTCTCTTTGACCCCCTCCCAAATGATTTTTCTGCTGAATCATCTGGCCTTATGACCTTCAACCCCTAAGTCTTGACCTGGAGATAAAAGAAAGACTGAATCCATGACCACACTCCAAACCCATGAGCTTTCCTAAGCTGCCCCATCCTTTCTAGAACCCCTAAAGTACTTAATTTTTAAAATAACATTTTTACTGTGTATATTTGAGGTTAGATGATGTCTTAGTATACATCCTATACATGATATTTTGATTTACACCATTTAATTAAGGGAGCATTGCAATCCCCATCTCATGGAAGGCATAATTTTCTCATCATGTTCTGTCAATATTTTTATTACATTTTGCACGTGTTTGTATCTTCCTCTACTATTCTTGAGGTCAGAAATTGTCTTATAAATGTTTGTTTTCCTCAATATTTAGCAATGCCTTGCGGATAGTAAGTGCTCAATAAAAAGAATTAATGAAAATATTGGAAAACTCTTGGAATATAGTAGTGGTTAACATGTGATATCAAGAATATGGTTTTCAATTAAATTTCAACTCATTATTATTCTGTCACCAGCAAGTTATCTCTCCATTTGAAAGATGGATCCTAAGCTTTTCCTTGTACATTCTAGTGTTTCTCCCTCTTTCCCCTCCCATCTTTTTATCCCTCTTTCTCTCTCTCTCCTTCCACAGCCAGACTTCTTAATGACTACTAGCTGCCTCCACGTTCTCACCTCTCATTCACATCCTCAGCCCACCACCATCTGGCTTCTTCCACCACTAAACCAAAAATCTGCTGGCAGAGGTCACATAGCACCTCACAGATGCCAACTCAGATGGATAGATTCCAGTTCCTTTTGTTTCTCATCTCCACAGCATTTGGTACTGTTTCCTTCTATCTCATTCAGAAAACTCTACTTTGGGTTTTAACCACATTTTTTGCCATCTCCTTCTCTCTATTTCTTTTCTAGTCTGGTCATAGGCTTCCCTTCTGCCAACCACCTAACAGTGTTGTGATCAACTATATTATATGCTTGGCTGTCTTAAGTTCTCCCAGGAGCAGACCCAGAGACAAAGGATTTACATTCAAGTCATTTGTTGAGGAGATAATCCCAGAAGAAAGTGGGGAACTAAGAAGGCAAAAGGAAGGCATCCAACAAAGGATGCAATTCTAGGATATGATATCTCTTTGGGCAACTGGAGTATAATCTCACTGCAGAATTATTTTGCTTGTGTAGCAGAAGAGCTAAAGGACTTGCCCACTAATCTCATGAGTCATTGGTTGGGGCCTGTTCCCAGATATAGCGTGGATATCATATTAGTTCCCTGATGCTTCTAAGCCACTCGCAGGTAGTCTCAGGAGTCAGTGGTTGGAATGTAAAGGGTTGAGAGATGTGTGTGCAAAACACCAATAAACTCTGCCTTCTTCCCTTCTCAACTTTACCATTATTTGTGGCTTACCATGATCAGTGGCAATAAAATTAATAATGGATAATGTGAATGCACTGGTCTCGGAGATTTTACCTGGATTAACTCAATCTTTATGGCAACCCTCAAGGTACCATTATCATCCCCATCTTTTTAAGGAGAAAACTAAAAACCAGAGGAGTTTCATTGCCCAAGGTGGTATCTATAGGGACTTTAGCTGATGTGAATATCCTGCTATCTTTATGCTGATAACCCATGTTGCCCTCAAAACTATTCTAGTATTTCCAACTCAGTATCTTCGCCAGGTTCCTACTGGCATCTCTAATGCAGTATCTTCACAATGAACCCATAAGGTCTGAAGAAACCTTGACACATCATGATTTTTTTCAACTTTTTCCTTTTTTGACAGTTTTTGGAGTTTCAATTTAAGAATAATTTTTATCTTGAAATAGTTGTTTCTGATAATGAGAGTAATATACACTTATATGAGTGATTTTGGAAAATATGAAGCACTGTAAAGATTACAATAACATTCTCCACAATTCTACCATACGGTGTTGTCACTGAGGGAATTTCTTTTTGACCACTTGTCATATATCTTTAAAGTATTTGAGAACACACTGTGTGCATGCACATGTATATAATTTTTCATCTTTTTACATTACAAGCATTTCATCTCCCATTAAAAACTTTTACAAACACATTTTAAAGGCTATATAATGCCCTGGACATATGGATGTTCCAAAATGTGCTTAGCTCTTCCCCAGTTACTGAACATTTGTTTCCTTTCTTTACTTGCATAAAAGATGCTGAAATCAATATCTCTATACCTAGGTTTTTATCTGCATTTTGGATTGTTTCCAAAAGAGGAATCATGTTTTCAAAGGAGAGAGACATTCTTAGGCTTTTAATGTATCTTGCTTTCCAGAAAGACATCAATTGATACTTATACCAAGAGAATGCAAGTGCCTTTCACCTTGTCTTGCCAGCAGTAAATATTCTCGTTTTCTTCAGAAACCTCTTCAATCTGTAAGAGAAAATTCACTTATTTATCCTAACCTTTGTTATCTTGATGTCCAGTGAGGCTTACTTTTTTTCACCTACTTACTAGTCATTTTTCCTTCTTGTTTGTAAACTGATCACACCATTTACCAATTTTTCTACTTCTTTGGTGTTCTCCATTTTCACAAATTAGTGCATCTTAGTTATATTTGTGGAAATTTTTTCATCTTGTCACTTGTCATTTTCCTTTTTCATAATTTTTGACATGAAATATTTTAAATGTTTTCTGAAATCAAATCTAACTTCTCTCTTTGAGATTGTTTTTGTTATATTTGAGCTTTGATAGTCTTTCCTTATCCAGAGATGTTCCCCTATCATTACATGATACATATTTCTACATTGCATTTCTTTGAAATCCAGCAAAGAGCTAATTCACTTCTCTGAATTCAGTCCCTATTAGCCAATTTTCATCTATTGACTTTTTGTCTCCATTGTTGATATCTTTTTTTAATGGACCATGATATTTTCAATATAGAAACTTTATAACAGATTTTAACACCTGTCGAGGAGAGTGCCCTAAATTTTTTTCCTTCCAACATTTTCTAGTTTCTTCTTATCCATTCTAAATTCATATAAATATTAGAATCATTTTATCAAGCTAGAAAATATTCCAATGTGTTTTCCCATGTAATCACATCAAACTTAACTAGACATGAACAGGCACATTTAAAATATTCAGTGTATCCATCCAGTAAGTTTGTGATCTCCCAATTTATTAGTCTTTTATAAGTTACATGGCTCTCCAATTTTTTTCTTACTGATATCATACTAGAATCTATTTTTGTATACATTTTTAAAATCTAGCTACTAGGCTGAAATATCATTAATTATAAAACTTTTTAATTAATTATTTGACATGTCTTCCTTTCTTTCATATCTATTCCTATTCCAGCTTTTCTGTCTTTGTTGTTTGCTGTTTTGGTTTTCTGGAACTTCTAAAATAATGATTCTATGATCTCTTTGATTTGTCACAATTAGTTGGCTATTTACTGATATTCTAAGGTTAACACTGTTAATACTAAGCCAATTTTCCTTTTTTAAAATCAAAGATATCCACTGAGTTACTAATACTTAAATCAAAATCTTTTACAGTAATCATGTGTTTTTTCTTATTTGCTATCCTAATATAATTCATTATATTAATATATTTGCTAATATTAAATTATCCTTATATCCCTGAGATCATGCATGTTGGTGAGTTATTCTTTTCATGTGCATATTAAATTTGATTTGCTATCATATTCTTTTATTGCAATATATTCATGCTAAGATTAGATCATAATTTTTTCTGGCTTTTATCAGCTTTTAATATCATTTTATGCTAACTTCATAAAATAAATTTGGTAGGAAAAATGAACTAAAATGTTTTTTCTTTTTTCTGTTCTCAAATATTTTATGTGGTGTAAAGATTATCTGTTTTTTATTTTAAAATACTCACCAGTAAAGTCCTGTCAGGCAAAAATTTTAGTTATGTGTATGAATATAAATAACCTGAACTGACAAGCATCTTAGGAAGAAATTAATTATTTAGATGTTGTAATTAATAGTACAGCATTTCATTGGTGTTGTGCTTTTCTCTTTCCTAAAGTACTTCTACTCATATCTGTTACTTCCAGGAATTCATTCAGCCATTCAATAAAACAGTTGTTGAATTCCTTCATGAGCTAGATACTATGGCTCTTGTATAGATAGAAAAATGAATTAAATGAAGTCCTTGGTTTGAAGCAAGACTAGCTAGCTGAGACAAACATGTCAACCAACAAGCCTAATGAGATGGGACAACTATTTAAATAGAGGTATGCTCACTCACATTATCCTTGATCCACTTATACTCGTATCACTATGCTCATTATACAAGTAAGATAATGCTGTGGCCACTAGATACTTACATGAAAACCTCCAGCAAACAGTATATCAATACAGCCTGAGGAAAGTGTGTATCTTCAAAGCAGTCTTAATAGCTTGAAGAGCTATTTCTTATGTCTTCTAGAATGTTCTTCCAAACCATGATTCTAGCCTTCAAGATCTATAATACACCTAATTTTTTATGTCAAATAGTTTTTCATATTTTTAAATTGAATTCTTTATTGGTACAATTTATATACATCTCACAATCACGTATAACATTGGAGAATTTGTACCAGTATATGACACAAGTTAATTCTCATTTTTACCCATATCCCTACCCACCCACACCACCCCACCCCCTTTATACATACTCTTTTATTTTCTTTCTGTATCATATTTATTCCTTCCCCTCATTACATTCCCACACCAAATTTCCTATGGAAATTTCCCACTCTATAAAAGCTGTCATACTTTCTAGAGCTCATTTGCATCTACAGGTTAGTTTTTCATATTTTTAAAGACAGTATAATCATTAACCCTCAAAAGCATAAATTCTTTTGGCCAGTAAAAATATTTTCAGTTCTTTCAATTTGCCTTCGTACAACACACTAACTTGGCCTCTTTTCTTTGTATGTGAAGTACTTCGTGCTTTCAGAATTTTAAATATTCTACATGTGCTGACAAAAAGAGGGTAGATAAGAAACAAAAAATTTGGATTACATTTATTAATGTAGCCAACTTTGTTCCTTTAGTGGTAGTTTCTTAAATGGTATGACTGTTCATTGGGTTTATTGGTATACTTTAAATATACATTATGACCACATTCCTCATTGAAAAATTGTACCTGTATATGATACATCTTGATTCTTAATTTTTCCTCATTCTCCTGCCCTCCCTTCAGCTTCTCCCTTATATGCATAAGCCTTGTTTCCATTTTTTTCCTTTCTGCCTTCAAATCTTTTCTTTTTATTCTTTGCTTTTCCTTACGCCTCTGAGGTCCCTTCCCCCTTTGAAGATTTTTTTCTTATTTCACAATAACTATTGTACACTTTGGACCTCATCTGTGCTTCAAGTTTCTCACACTAAAGAAATAATATGGTATTTACATATATGTCTCCTATTTATTTCACTTATGAGCATGGCCTCAACATGCATCCATTTACTTATAAATTTCTCTCAATTATCATTCTTTATGCCTAAGTAATACTCCATTTTGACTGTCTATTGGTATTAAAGCTACTGTCTACTGAAAACTTGAAGTTTTTGTATACATACTCCTAGGGCATGCTTCCTTCATCCTGGATGAAGGAAAGTTGTTTCCTGGCTCTCATACCCAGTACTTCTCATTTATCCTTGTTTGATTTAATTTTAATAATTTTAAAACTTTACTTAATCACCCAAACATTTCTCCGGATCTAAATCTGCTCTCAATTAGGTAATACTTTTAGCTCCACAAAATGTACAAATTTTGTGATTCTGGCTCATAAGCTATAGTAAGAATAGCAAACACAAGAATATTGAGAAGTCTACTAGTTTTTCACAAAGGTACCAGGAATACACAGTGGTAATAGGACTTTGTTAAATAAGTGGTGCTAGGAAAACTAGATATCCACATGCAGAAGAATGAAAATGTACTCCTATCTTGCCAGATACAAAACTGAACCAAAAAAAAAAAACTGAACTAAAAATTAATTAAATATTTAAGTGTAAGCCCTGAAACTATAAGACAACTAGTTAAAAAAAAAAAAACAGAGGAGGAAAGCTCCATGATATTCATGTGTGCAATAATATTTTGCAGTATGACGGCAAGGACACAAGTAGGTGAATGGGGTCACATCAAATTAAAAGGCTTCTGCTCAACAAAGGGAATAATCAACACATGAAGAGATAACCTACAGCATGGAAAAAATATTTACAAACCATGCATGTGATAATTGAACATTTCTCAAAAGATATTGGGCTTGCTAGCACATACCTGTGATCTTACCTACTTGGGAGTTTGAGGCAGGATGATGACTAAGTTTGACGCTAACCTAGAAAAATTAGCAAAACCTTATCTCAAGACAAAGTTTAAAAGAATTCTGAGTGTAACTCAAGTATAGTGCTCTTGTCTAGCATGCACAGGGGCATGAGTTCAATCCCCAGTGCCAGAAAGAAAAAAGAGAGAGAGAAAGAAGAGGGAAGAGGAAGAAAACAAACAATGACCAACAGGTTTATGAAAAATGTCCAACATCACTGTAACGGAAATATAAATTGAAGCCACAATAAGATACTACCTCTCACTTGTTAAAATGGATATTATAAAAAAGATAAAATATAACAAGTCTTTGTGAAGATGTTCGGAAAAACTGCTTGTACATTGTTGGTGGAAATGTAAATTAATACAGCCACCATGAAAAACAGTATGATTTCTCAAAAATCCTAAAACTTGGGCTGGAGATTTAGCTCAGTGGTTCCAGCGCCTGCCTCGCAAGCGCAAGGTCCTGAGTTCCATCTCTGGTAACCACATACAGTGCTGGGCATGGTGACTCACACCCACCAGCAATCAATACCACATACCACAGTGCCAGGCATGGTGGCTCAGGCCTGTAATCCCAGCACTCGGGAGGCAGAGGCAGGAGGGTTGCTAAGTCCGAGGTTTGCCTGGGCTCCATAGTGAGCTGAGGACCAGCCTGAGCTACAAAGCAAGACCCTGTCTCAAAAAAAAAAAAAAAAATCCCAAAACTAGAACCACTATTTGATGCAGTGATCCTAATCTTGTGTGTGTGTGTGTGTGTGTATGCAAAGGAAATAAAATCAGAATGGCAAAGAGACATCTGCACTCCTATCTTCATTGTAGCATTATTCACAACAGCCAGAATATGAATTCAAGATGAATGGATAAATCGAATATGAGGTATATGCACACATACATATACATGTACATACATGTACACAGTACTATCCAAACTTTAAAAAGAATGAGTATTTACCAATTCTGCATGAGATAGATAAACTTGGAAGACATTGTGTTAAGTGAAATAAGACAGGCAATGGCCAATAAATACTACATGATCGCACTCATGTAAAATCTACAATGATTTACATCGCTGATCATTGAAGAGATACAGATGAAAACAACTCTGAGATTCCATGTCACTCTACAAAGAATGCTGCTGTCTCAAAATTAACCAACAACAAATACTGGTGAGGCTGTGGTGAAAAAGAAACACTTCTCCACTGTTGGAGGAAATACAAATTCGTGCAACCACTGTGGAGATCAGTGTAGAGAATCCTCAAGAAACTAGGATTAGAGGTCCCACTTGACCCTGGTATTTCCCTGCTAGGTATATACACAAAAGAATTAAAGATTCACATCACAGAGACATATGTGAACCCATGTTTATAGTAGCTCAGTTTGTGGTAGCTAAATCTTGGAAACAACCCTAATGCTCATCAACTGGAGACTGGATAAAGATGTGTGTTTTTTTTAATAAAATAGAGTATTACTCTGCCATAAAAAATGACAAGTTTGAGTCATTTATTTGCAAATGGACACATCTTGAGGACACACTAATAAGTGAAATAAATAGGTCACAGATATGTAAATACTGTATCTTTTCTCTGGTATGAGAACCTGTAGATGTAAATGAGTTTTAGAATGTATGATAGATTTTGTGAGATAGGAAATATTCAAAGGGCAAGTAGTAGGGGAAAGTAATGAGGGGAAAGAATAAATATGATTTGGAAAGAAAACAAAAGCACATATATATAGGGGTGGGGGTTGTGGGGTGGGTAGGGATATGGGTAAAAATGAGAATTAACTTGTGTTATATACTCGTACAAATTCCCCAAAGTTGAGGGTGATTTCAAGCTGTATATAAAATGTACCAATAAAGAAGTCAATTTTTTTAAAAAGGGAAACAAAGTTTATGTATATAAGAGGTGGATGTTGTAGGAGGGGAAGGGGAATGGGAAAAAAATGAGAATTAATTCATGTCATGTACTGGTACAAATTCTCAATGCTGATTGTGATCGTGATGTGTATATAAAATGTACCAACAAAATTAATTAAAAAATAAAATACACACATCATATATGATGAAAAACTCTTTTTAAAATCTACAGTGATTGAATTCACAGAAGCAGCTATTGGAATGGTAGTTACCAGGGGCTGAAATGGTGATGGAGGAGGAAAGTTAGAGAGATGTTGGTCACACATCACAAAATTTTTGTTAAAGAGAATAAATTCAAAAAATCTCTTGCATAAGCACTGTGACCATAGTAGTAATATGTCATATTCTTAAAATAGCAAGATATATTATATACATGTGCCAACTCCCTACAATGAATGTAACTATTATGTATTACCAACATGTACTAATAAAATTATAATCACTAAAATTTAAAAATTAAAATCATGAAAATTAAAATTAAAATTAGAAAATTAGAAGAAAGGAAAGCACTGTTAATTTTTATTGAGTTTATTGGTACATTTTAGGAATGCAGTATGATCTCATTTATCACTGAAAATTTGAACCTGTACATAATGTAGCCTGATTCTTATTTTTCCCATGCCCCTGCCCTTCCTTCAATCCACCATACTGATGATAGCTACATGAGGTAATGCTTACATTAGTTGTCTTTATTTAGTCATTCTGTAATGTACATATATTTTAAAACATCCTATGGTACACAATAAACATATACAATTGCATTGATCCACTTTTAAAATTTTTAATTAAAAAACACTGAATACAGACGCTTGTGACATACTACCAGAAACCTCTTGTTATACTGGCAATGAATTATCCATTAATTAACACCCTTTGACTGTAGTCACTAGCAAAATTACTTTATTATGTGATATAAATGTCACTATGTAATTATGAGATATAATTCTGGTTATTGGCTTACATATAACTATTTTGTTCACAGTTGCATATGAGACATTGCTAAGTGCCTTTGGAATTTAGATCATTGACTATTAAGAGATTAAAAACATATATCCACACAAATGTTAATGTTCATATTAGCTTTATTCATACCTTCCACATAGAAAACAACCCCAAACTTCCATCAACAAGCAAACAGATAGAATGTGGTATACTCACAGGATGGAATTTGACTCACAATAAAAATAATATCCAGAAATATAAATGAATTCCCAAACAATTTAGAAGCCAAATACAGAAATTAAATACTATACAACTCTATTTGTAGGAAATTCTAGAAAACTAAAGCTAATATAGTCAGAAAAAGGACACTAGTACTTCCCTGAGACCATTAGTTGGAGGAAATATGATTATAATGTGGTACAAGGAAGTCCTCAAAGATGAAGAACATGTTCTCTATTCTGAACGTGGTGATAATTACATGGATGTACACTTTCTTCAAAATTCATCAGACTGTGCACTCTCAATTTATTGAATGGGAATTACACCTCAATGAGTTTATTTTAAAAATAATTAAACCTATTTTACTCTTTTGTATATCATAAAATCTAATACCCTATTTAAGAAAAAATAAAATTAGTCTCACTTGACTTCTTCATGAGCACAGAGTGGGTCCTAGAAACTCCTACATTGTTTTGTAAGTATGTGTAAGTTATTCTCTTAATGTGTTCTAGAAAGTTTCTGGAATTATCAAATTCATCCGGCCATACTATATAAAATCTATATTTTATTCTTTGTGAATGGGAATTCTACTTTGCTGACTCACTTCTCTGTGACTTTGTTATAATTGTTATTATATTTAGATTTTTTTTGAGACAGGGTCTTGCTTTGTAGTTCATGTTGGCCCTGAATGCACTGTGTAGGCCAGGCTGGCCTCGAATTCATGGCAATCTTCCTGCCTCTTCCTCCTGAGTGCTGGGATTAAAGTGTGAGCCACCACGTCCAGCTTCTCTGTGACTTTATATATTGCTAGTTGTCCCAAAGAAATGATTAGTGATTGTCATCTCATTTGCATGATCTCTTAGTTCCCTGAGATGTAATTCATCCAATTTAGGAGAGTTAGAATTTCTTTAGAGATATTTGGAACTGTTTCATCATGAGCTTCCTTTGCAAAGGGGCTTCTGAGTAGGGGATACTGTGGAAAATTTTAGGCTGCAATTTAAGGAGCCGTAATGCTTATGAGCCATTATGTTAGTCTCTGTCAGGATGTCTGGCTCCAAGTCTGATGCGGACAATGTCTGAGTAGCTTTCTGTGTGAGAGCACCACAATTTCCTGCCTGAGAGTTCAATATTGATCTAACTCAGACCACTATCGGATTTTCAGTCTCCTTCACGTCTTTGGTGGCAGAAGACAAGGTTACTCACGCTTTTTATATTGTGCTCATTTCATACACTTACATGAAATAAATACATGTAAAATCTATATCATGCTAGGCATTGTGTGCTAATGTTATTGATAATATGTATCCTCTTTGTTTTGGCAAACACATTTTGACCTTGGAGGAAAAGAAATACACAACAGTCTGAGTTGTGAGCAAATGACAGTTATCCAGTCCTTTCTGGCCCTCTGCAGGTCAAGTTACAGAGCGAAAGGGAATAGCATGCATCTGTGGCAGGGAGCTATGAGTTAAGGAGTAAGATTTGGGGGCTGTGATAAGGGACGCACCCCTTGCTCTCTCTTCAGAGCACACAACAGTGAACAGAAATGAAGGTATGGAAAAGGATGCAAGGGACACATGGGATCCTTTGTTCTTTGGTCAGCACATTTTGAAGCTATGACCTTGACATCTATGGACCATATAAGGAGGAACACAACAAAATCTCATCTAAACACAATGGGCTGATGGCAAGAACTGGATATTTCTGTTAGGGAACTGCTAAAGGATGCACAGAAGCCCAACAAAAATCCTGTAAATCCTCAGAACTTCACATGTACTAACGACAAAGGAAGATTTTTGTAATTCCTCTCTCAGGTTTCCAAATGTTTTCTTTCTATTTTTGGAAAGTCAAGATTTCTAGCACTGTTGGTGTTAAAGTCAATTCATGATTGAAAGAGACATTTACAGAAATCCATCCCCTCACCTAATGCTATACCTGGATGGCTGACTATAGTACCTATGGTTGGATATTTAATGCACAGAAAACTAACTCTTGTGAGACATTTTATTGTTGGGACAGTTGTTTCTTACTCTGAACTGAATGGCCTCCTTTGGTAAATTGTATCCCTTGGCCTTACTTCTCACTTTGATGACAACACAGAATAAAACCATATCCTTTTGAGTCTGATAGCCCATTATAAATATTTGAAAACAGTGATCATATTTCTCATTGGTTTCTGTTTTCCCAGGTCAAATATCCCTAGTTTCTTCACTCATTATTCCCTGATTTAGATGTCATATCCCCACTCTTGATGCATTTGAAGTGACCGACAAAATGCTTAATATTTGATCGAATCTTTCAATACAGTGTTACTTATTGGTGAGTCTGATGCACAGAACATACACTCTGACACTTCCATTAGAGCAGCTTATGAGTGTTTAGCTCATGGCTGACCACAAAAAGCTGCTCTGGCATAATTGCTCATTGCTGTGGGAAGATTATGGTGTTTACAACTCAGAGACACAATTCTTCAGCCATGAGAAACTTTGTCAAGGCTACTCAAAGTCATAAATCAATTTTAACCATTTAACAAGAAAAAAATATTTATTCCTTAAAATGTTGAGGCAAACTATCTCAAACTATGATGTCTAATAAGGTTATCTTAATAGAAATATGAAAGTATAAGGAACTCAGAAATGGTGGGATTTTATCTAAGCAGTTTAAGTAAGGTTTTGCATGTATTGGAGTGCCAAACATGTTATGACAAACTAAATGCCCTGAGGGTATTTCAAGAGCTTATGTTGTGCTTTCTGGTTTCCCTAGAAAGTTTTTCGCTCAGTTCATCTAATGTAATTCTCCAAGAATATCATGGAAGTTGATGCAGAGTGTTTGTTCCCTTAAAATGGGCACTATATTTTGTTGTAAGATTTGACAAAAGAATTTTTATTAAAATATAAGGTATACATCATTTTCTAGAAAGTTCTGGATTTTTTTTTGAGGCAGGGTCTCACTTTGTAGTTCAGGCTGGCCCTGAGCTCACTATGTAGCCCAGGCAAGCCTGGAACTCAGCAATCCTCCCGCCTCTGCCTCCTGAATGCTGGGATTACAGGCCTGAGTCACCACACCCAGCACTGTGGTGTGTGGTACTGATTGCTTGTGGTCACAAGTCACCACACCTGGTATTGTTCTATGTGGTTACCAGGATCAAACCAGGGACCTTGTGCTTGCTAGGCAGGTGCCGGAACCCCTGAGCTAAATCTCCAGCCCAGTTCTGGACTTTTGTGTGTGTGTGCACTGGGGGCTCAAACTTGGAAACTTGTGCTTGCAAGGCAGGCCATTGAAACCACTGTGCTAAACCCCCAGTCGCAAAGTTCTGGACTTTACAGTACCTGAGCCTATTTAGGAGTCAGCACATTTATAACATTCAGCTAAATATTATATATGTATTTTTGGCAATCAGCTAAATCACACAGATATCAAACATGGTAGGATAGATACTGTTATCATTTTGTAACATCTCATTAGTATATTATCTCATCATAGCTTGAGATAGTTTGCCTCAACATTTTAAGGAATAAATATTTTTTTCTTGTTAAATGGTTAAAATTGATTTATGACTTTGAGTAGCCTTGACAAAGTTTCTCATGGCTGAAGAATTGTGTCTCATCTTCACACAATACGAGAATGTAACCTAAAGGGTGAATTACTTTCCTTTATCTAATTCCCATCTTGCTTGTGGGCTGGTAATAGTTTTGTTCTCTTTGAAATTATAAGAGTTGACCTACTGGTATGTGTGAACTGTCATTGTGAATAAGTGATTTCATTTTATCCTTACCATAGCCTTGTAATCTAGGCATGAGAAACATACTTGTGAAAAAACTAAGTGATTATTACAGGTCACAGTTGATAATATCTAAGATTCATATATAGATATTCTAAAACCTAATCCCTCAGTTCTAGACACTATAAATTATACTACTCTGCATGTCTCTCAGGTACTGTAAAGCATGAGTCCATGGACTGTCTTTTGCTTTTACAAATGTGTAGACATAGAAATAAACATGTCTTAACCGTTTTACCTCATACTGATGGCTGTCTATCCCTGCTCCCTGCTTTTGCTTTGTATTGAGTAGTGCCTGTCAGTGTCCAGGGTTGCAATGTGTCCCATTAAAAATATTAGGCTGAGGGCTGGAGATTTAGCTCTGTGGTTCTGGCGCCTGCCTCGCAAGCGCAAGATCCTGAGTTCGATCCTGGTAACCACATAGAATGCTGGGCGTGGTGACTCACACCCACCAACAATCAATACCACATACCACAATGCTAGGCATGGTGGCTCACGCCTGTAATCCCAGCACTCAGGAGGCAGAGACAGGAGGATTGTTGAGTTTGAGGCTTATCTGGACTACATAGTGAGCTCAGGGCCAGCCTGAACTACAAAGCGAAACCCTGTCTCAAAAAAAGAAAAAAATATTAGGCTGAGACCAAGGCCGAGCTCAGTGATAGACTGCTTGCCTAACATGTGTGAGGCCTTGGTCTCAGCACCAGCACCTCAGAAACCAGAATGTACCCAAAATAATTAAAAGCAGAGCTACCACATGAGCCAGGAACCCCATTTTTGAGAAGACACCCAACGGAAAGGAAACTATTATATTGAAGGAGTGTTGGCACTCTGTATTCATTGCAATGCTTTGCACAAGAGCCATGATATGAAGTCAGTCTTAGTGTCCATCAATAGACGAATGAATGAAGAAAACGCAGTATATACACATAATAGAATACTACTCCAATTAAAAAAAAAAGAAATTCTGTCATTCTCAACAATATGGATGTGCCTGGAGAACATTGTGTTGTGAAATAAGTAAGGCACAGAAAAGTACTGTATGACCTCACTTATATGTGTCATCTAAAAGAGTTGTAGAAGCAGAGAGTAGAATGGTAGTCTACCGAGGGCTGAGGTGGATGAGGAAGGATTAGGGAGATCCTGAATTAGGAAGACAGGAGTGATAAATTTAAGAGTCTATTGTACAACATGGTGACTATAGTTAGTAACAATGTATTCTTGAAAAATATTGAGTGAATTTTAGGTCTTCTCACCACAAAAAGTAAGGCTGTGAGCTAATGCATATGTGAATTACCTCAATTCCACAATTATACATATTTCATATTGTGCTGTACAGGGTAAATATATAATTTTCATACATTTGTGCTTGCTTGTATATTTATTTTTCAATTTTTAAAAAACAAGTTTTAAAAAGAAATGTATACTTCCTCTGGCTCCCTTATAGCTAGTGTCCATATAAAAAATGTTCACCCAGTAAAATGCAAACAGCTGTGTACTGAGTGGGCTTCCTGAGAACTACTGACCTTCCTTCAGAAAGGAGCACATCACAAGGGGACACCTTCGCCACTCCTTTTGTCCTTTACCTTTTCCTCCCTGTAATGTGGGCATCGTACCTGGAGGCAAAGCAGCCATCTTGCAACTTCAAGAAGAAAACTCTAACCCAAGGATGGCAGAACGAAGAGTTTTAAAATCTTAAAAAATTCACACCTGGTAGTAATAGGATCTATAGACTTCTTAATTTTTCATGTACTATAAGAAGTGACTGTTATATGGAGGTCAGTGTAATCCTGGCTGATAAAACTGCTTTCCTCTTTCTTCCTTTTAATTTATCTATAAACATCAGATCATACTTAAGAAGAGTATATGTAGGGCCAGAGATTTAGTTCAGTGGTTCTGGCACCTGCCTTGCAAGCACAAGTCTCTTGGTTCAATCCCCAGTAACCACATACAACAATACTGGGCATGGTGACTCATGTCCACTAGCAATCAGTACCACACACCACAGTGCCAGGCTTAGTGGCTCAAGCCTGTAATCCCAGCACTTGGGAGGCAGAGGCAAGAGGATCTCTGAATTAGAGGCTTGCCTGGGCTACATAGTGAGCTCAGGACCAGCCTGAATTACAAAGCAAGACCCTGTCTCAAAAAAAAAAAAATATATATATATATATGGCCGGGCGTGGTGGCTCACACCTGTAATCCCAGCACTCGGGAGGCAGAGGCAGGAGGATTGCTGAGTTCGAGGCTTGCCTGGGCTACATAGTGAGCTGAGGGCCAGCCTGAACTACAAAGCGAGACCTTGTCTCAAAAAATATTTTTTTGAAAAAAAATATATATTATATAAATATAATATATATTCAAAGCCTTCCTTTTGGCAATCATGTTAGAGTTGTTCACAGTATACTATAAATTAATATGTTTGCCCTTCTCCTGTTCTTCTCCTCAATCCCTTCACCCTAAAATCCTACTGCGTCTCTCACCAGCCCTACACTACATGTGTCACAGTGAGAAAAAGGGGTGAAGAGAAGGATGTGAGTTCTTGTATTTATGATTGTCACACAGAGGGTGGCATTTCCAGAGGCTGGGGTAGAATGCTCTTAAAACCACCTAGACTTCTTCATCAGTACTGACTTTTGGAAGAAACAGATATACAGTGTGATTGCTTTAAAATCTCATTCTTATAGAGCTCTCCCTAGATATCTTGATGCATTTTTTCAGGTAGAACTATTTAAGTCAAATTTATTTTGGTGTCCCTCAATTCTAGGAAGAACAGGCATATCCTATTTTAAGCCATAGGAGAATTGTCACATTAAAATGAGGGTAGAATATATAGAAGATATCCACAAAAATAGATCAGAATAAAGCTTCCTGAGTGACTCTCTAGCCTGACCCTCTTGGAAGAGGGAATATTTATATACCAGAGGGTATCTTTCCATCCCTCAAAAACATGAAATTGATGGGAGAGGTTAGTAACACTTAAAGTGCCATCTGAAAGTAAAGAAGCATTCATTACGGTCTTTTAAAATGTTTTCTTGCTTTAGGGCTAAAAATGAACAAATGAAACACAAGCATTTCTCTCCTCCAAATTACTGCATTGTCCTTTGTTCTGAAATAAAAGATGGACAGAGGAAGCAGAGAGAGGAACAAGAGATGGAGTAGAGAGGATTGAAAAGGGAGAATTGAGAGAAAAATGGAAATAGAGCTTTTGCAAATGGAAAGAGACCAAGAGTTGGAAGAAGCACAGAGGGATGAGAGGGTAGGAGGAGAAAAAAGAATTGAGATGTGTTATTAACCTGTACCAACTACCCTTAATAAATGCAACCATTATGTACTGCAAACAATTATTAGATTAGAAAGAGACAAAAATAACAATAAAAGATGTTAACGACGGAAAAGGAAATTTCAGAAACTGGCCTCTTTTGTTCTCCTTTAGGTATAGTTTACAAAGCACCTGGGAATACTGAATAGCTCAGTGGTGTGAAGTTCATCTACCATGTGTTACTCATTTGAGCATCACATAGCTACATGAGTTCACTCATGACTTGAAGCGTCAAGGGGGAAGGACAAGAAATAGTGATCTTGAAAGTAGGTCACTAGAAGTATTATCCCATCTGTATTTCTTTCCAATGGGGAAAATATTCATAGGACCCCAATTGGAAAGTCTCTCTTTTCTGAAAAGGAATGAAATGCAGTTATTCCTTGGTATCTCTGGGAGACTGGTTCCAGAAGACCCACGTGGGTGTAAAAATCTAGATATACTCAAGTTTCTTATAAAATGGTAGATCATTTTATATAACTGTACACCTCCACTTTAAATCATCTTTAGGTTACTTAGTAACTAATACACTGTCTACATATCACTTCATTTGTAAGAATTCAGCACAGTACCTGGTGCATGGAAAATTCACGTTTTGTGTTTTTGGAGCTTCCCAGAAATTTTCTAAAATATTTTCAATCCATAGTTGGTTGAATCCACAGATGCATAACCCACTGGACATGGAGGGCCAACTGCATTATGTTATTTTCTGCTGTTTGAACAGAGCATGAACAAAATACCCAGTGGTAGCATACAGCAATCTAGCCTACAGAACTCAGTCCCCTGTCTCACCTCTTCATCCTGTCTTCATCTAAACTCTCTCTCTTTTTTTTTTTTTTGAGACAGGGTCTCCCTTTGTAGTTCAGGATGGCCCTGAGCTCACTATGGAGCCCAGGCTAGCCTTGAACTCAGCAATCCTCATACCTCTGCCTCCCGAGTGCTGGGATTACAGGTATGCACCACCACACCCAGCACTGTGGTATGTGGTACTGATTGCTGGTGGCTGTCAGTCACCACGCCCAGCATTGTTGTATGTGGTTACTTTACCAGGGATCGAACTCAGGAATTTGGGCTTGGCAGGCAGGCACTGAAACCACTGAGCTAAATCTCCAGCCCAACTCTCTCTTATCTTTAAGTTAATAAGCAGATGGATTCTCATAACTTCATCTTTAGCAGTCCTCCTTATTTCCTTCTTGCCCTTAGTAATGAAACAATGTTTTTTATTATGCAAATAAATAAAATTGTGCTACAGTGTTTACAAGACGGTATCATGGGGGAATGAGGTAAAAGACATGAGAGAGTTTTCTATTATTTTTCATAACTGTGTGTGAAGCTACAATTATCTCAAAATACCAAGTTTGTATTTTAAACAAAATAGGAAATACATACTCAGTGGCAGAAAATTAATCAGTGCCTAGTTTTGGAATATGTACAATTCCATCACGCTGACAAACCTTGGCCAGTTAAAGGATAACTCAGAGATCTCAATATCTTCATGCACACTGTTTTCTTGTGTGTGAGGAAATCCGTTGGTTGACCGAGCCAAGATGGTTCACAAGGGAGTGGAGAAGAGGAGAAAGAGAACCTGAAGAAGGCACTGGAGCAGGAACTGTTGTTTGTTGTACCTTTAGGAGGTAAATGAGCGACCGGCACCAGCATCCACTGTGGGCATCGGCCCTGGTCAAAGTTCGAAAGAAGGCAGTCACACACGAGAAACTTGGCTGAGGAGCCTCTAGAACAGGCTCTCTCGGTCCTTGCATCAGCACCTGCACCCAAGCTAAGCGCATGCTGCACTACTGTCCGCGACAGGGTCTCTCACCTGGCACCGAACAGCACACAAGGTGCCGGCTTGGGAATCGGGCGTAAGGCTTGGACAGCTGCGCGCTGCCGTCCCTCGGGGAGAGACGGCCGGAGCCACCCCACTGAGGCTGTTTCCCACCACTGGAGGAGCAAGCAAGTGTAGGACAATAAAGGAATAGGAAAACATAGTGTAAGAGAATAAAAGAATAGGGAAAAAAGAAGCAAGCGTAATGTCAAACGATACAGCGATGAAGTGTAAAGGGCAGCGGCCACGCGCAGCTTCCGATGTTGTATGTGAACTCAGCTTGAACGACATACGAACACACATGCGGACCTGCTTGTTGTCACAAAGAAGCGGTAAAGTTAAAACAGCTCCTACCTCTTTAATGGAGGCCCCATAATAAGATCTGTATTATTGATCAGCATGTGTTTCAGCCGTTATTTTAAACCCCAGCTGAAGAGGATATTATCTTTATGACTTTTTTTCGGAAACACTATGCATCATTTTAAAAAAGGAAGTGAAAAAGCCTGCGTCTCCACTTCCTCGAGACCTTGGGCTGCTGCAAGAGCGAGCATCAGAGGCTCCAGCTGGGTCTCCGGGCTCTGTTGGCAGAGCTCACAAAATGTCGGTGTCCGTCATTTCTTTTGGGAGCTCTTGAGAACTGACTGAGCAGATAGCTGCTTCTTTTTCAGAAATGACTCTCCCCTACTGCTTTATTGACCCCGGCCAGGTACCTCATTTTTGATCCTTTAGCTTGATGTGGCCAATTCTCTACTGAGGTACAACAGGGATCTGTTATGCTGAGTTGTCCAGCTGGAAACATTCCCGGCTCCACTCCCATCCCATCCCCTCCCCTTTTCACTTTCAGCTGGCTCTGAAACAATCTCAAAAAGAATTGCCTGTGTCGTGTATAGAACACTTCTTTAATTCCTGGTGTCCCAAGATTAAATTAGCTATTTTCATGGTCTTGTATTCTGAGAATGCTGTGAGCTATTTGAAAGTGTTGAGCGAAGCTCTGTCAGGCCCAGGTAACGATCTTTGTGCTGAGCGAAGGAGGTAGAGAAAGAAATGCGGCAGCCAAGGCAATCATGGAGGAATCAAGAAGAGAAAGGGTGCCTCTCAGTCTCTCTGGGTGAGAATGTTGACAGCAGATACAAAAGAGGCCAGGGAGAGATACAGAAATGTCCTGGCTTCCAGTAACTTTCAGGCAAGCCGCCGCGAACTCAGCAATCCTCCTGTCTCTGCCTCCCGAGTGCTGGGATTACAGGCGTGAGCCACCACACCCAGCATTATATGTGGTAACCAGGGATTGAACTCAGGTCCTTGCGCTTGCGAGGCAGGCGCCGGAACCACTGAGCTAACCCTCCGGCCCTCCAGTAACTTTCTTGAGAGCAGTTCCGGTGGTTCCCAATGACTACCATGGAAGAAACCTTAGAAACAGCTGAGAAAAATCTCTCCTTGCCAGTTTTAGTTTAGAGTAATCCACACTCTGAATAAAGCATTTTGGCCCCTACAGACTGACATGGTTTACAGTAAGCAGTTCTTCTGATATACTTTGGTTGCTGGGGTCACAACCTGGATTGGATTATTGGATATCTTAATGATCATCTTCCAAGCAACAGTTAACAATTATATTGGTTTTTTAGAACAAAGGGAAGTAAATAATGGTCCACCACCTGTTTCAGTATAGTCCCAGGATTGTATATTTTCAAATGCTTGGAAAAAATATAGTAGTATAATTTGTGACATGTGAAAATTATATGAAATTCAAATTCAGTGACCCATAAGTTTTAGAGAGATACAGTTGTCTATAGAGAGATACATGTTTGTCTATGGCTACTTTCATATTACAGTAGGAAGCTAAGAATATGGCCTAAAATATTTTCTGACCCTTTTTCTTCACACCACTGCTATCCAGTAGAACTTCCCATGATGATGGAACGGTTCCATCAACTGTATGTGACTGTTTATATTTTTTTTATTTTGAACATCAGCCATTGTTGCTTCTTTTTTTGTATTTGAATATTGGTCCCATATATATATATATATATATATATATATATATATATATATATATATATATATATATATAATGATTATGCTCAACATTGAGAACTTGTACAACTATATGACATAATTCTCATTTTTCCCTTTCCCCTAGCCACACTACAACCCCCATTCCTGTATGCATAAGCTTTGTTTCCTTTTATTTACCATTAATTATTTTTCTTTCTCCTCATTACTTACCCCTAAACCCCATTTCCCTTTGAATATTTACTTTTCCACAATACCCATCATGCATTCTAGAACTCATTTACATCTTCAGTTTCTCACACCAGAGAAGATATGATATTTACACATCTGTGACCTATTTATTTCACTTATGAGTATATGCTTATGGTAAGTCAATTTGGGTATAAATGATTCAAAATTTAAATTAATTGAAATTAATTAAAATTAAAAATTGATGTCATCAGTTGCTCTAACCATAGTTCATATACCATGGCCACATCTGCCTGCTGGCTACTGTACTGGACAGCACAAGTCTAGGGCAATAAATATCTGTACAAGGGGCTCTATTGTTTATTCTGTGAAATGTATAGACCTCTGCATTGCTGCTTTCTCCTTTTGCTAACTCTTTAGGGATCATATGTCTGCTTCAAGGTACAGTCAGAAGATGATACTTCTGTTAGAGTGCTCCTATAAACAGACCATAAGATAAGAATTTTGTGGGCAAGTAGTGTGTTTAGAAGTTGATCCCAGTACATGTCGGTACAAGAGTGGGGAAATGAGATGGAAAAGTGAGAACAGATAACGGTGTATTCGGAAGCCAGTGACCACTCTGGCAGCTGGAGCTCCATCCTATCAGGGATGTTGAGGAGACTATGCACATGCATGCGAATCATTTATTGACCTGATAGTTGAGAAGCTGGTACTTCTCCAACTTCCCAATAGTTGTTGATGGAAGGCTCCTTCTGGTGGTATTAACCCTTCAGCACTTCAGACTGAATATCCTTTGCAGAGAAAAAAAATGCCTCAGGCTGAGAATCACAGATGTTCACAGTAAGCACCCACTGTAAATAGCAGTAATGCCAAGGAGATATAGAAAAGGCACTGAGCTCATCTGTAACAGTAAGGCGCTGACAGGCATAACACAGGAAACTCAAATTAGAGGCTCTGCTCCTCTGTAATAGCACTGGTAAAA
This sequence comes from Thryonomys swinderianus, assembly GCA_004025085.1. Classification (NCBI taxonomy): domain Eukaryota; kingdom Metazoa; phylum Chordata; class Mammalia; order Rodentia; family Thryonomyidae; genus Thryonomys; species Thryonomys swinderianus. The sequence continues at coordinate 24,805 of PVIC010001738.1, read as the reverse complement.
GGCTAGTGCTAAACAGTTGGACAAAGTTTGCTGGCTAAAATTGAGGTTTGGGCCTCTTTAAATGACTAATGTCCTTTACACTGAGATATGCCTGAGGGATCACTGCCTGACCCCCATATATTTTAACAGACACTTATGCCACACACCCCACCAGTACCACATGGAAGTGTCCCCACTGGCCCACCCTATGCTCTAGCTTTGATAACTAGTCATTTCTTGACAATTGAGTGGTTTGTTTTGTTTTACTTGCAGCACTGGAGATTGAACCCAGAGAGCTGTGTTTTGGTTTGTGCCAGACTACAGATAAATACACTGTTAGATAACCGACCCAAGAATGCTAGGCAAAAAATAGAAAAAGAAAAATCAAGTGAAAAAGTGGCCAAGAAATAAGCAAAACTGTGAGGATAGATGGAACAAGCTAGGTGACCAGAAATGTTTCAAACAGGCTGTTAATGCCTCGGGAAGCTTCTGATGTCCTGGTTATAAACTGACTTTGACTTGCTGATTCTGCAAAGTATGATAGACAAATTATTCTGAAGTTGACAACTCAGAACAACAGAACCTAGCTTCTAATTGATGGTGTGAAGTGGAGGGATAGACTATATACCAGAAAGTCTCTGGGAAATCCATACAAAACTTTAATGCTTTCATTTCAGAGGGCACTCACCAGAATCATGCTTCTAACAAGGTTAGATTTTTTTACTTTCTTTTAAAATATACACTTTTCAAACATCCTAATTAAAGGATTTTTCAGTTGGGAATAGCCTTTTTTAAAAATATGAGATTACCATCCTTTCTTCCTGTGTCTCTCTAATTAAGAGAAATTAGGTTGCTTTGTGTCTTCTTTCTTTCTGGCGTGTGATTGCGTTCAGAGAAACTCTGCCCATGTTCCAGGTGTAAGGCCTTGTGCCTGAAATCCCTTTCATCTGAAGAGTCTTAAGTCTTTATATCTGTGTCATCACAGTAGAAAACTAGAAAGAAGCATCTAAAGAGATCTTCTAGTAGATGTGAATAATAATTTTAAGAGCCACAAGTGTTTCTGATTGCCATTCAAACTACTCTAACAAAATACCACAGGTATTTTTAGACATACGTTAAGTCTTATAGTTCCTGAGGCTAGAAAGTCCAAAATCAAGTCACTAGCATATTTGGTGTCTGATGAGGACCCACTTACTGGTTCATAGATGGCATCTTCTGGCTGTGTCCTCACGTGGAGGAAGAGTGGAGGCAGCTTTCTGAGGTCTCTTTCATAAGTGAACTAGTCTCATAGGTGACGGCTCTGACCCAGTGATCTAATCACCTCCCCAAGACCCTGACTCCTAATGCCACTGCACCAGGGACTGGCTTTCAACATATGTATTTTGAGGGACACAAACATTCAGATCATAATATTTGTATGAGTTCACCTGTTATAATAGATAAATGCTATAATTTCAGTGGTTTAAAAAGTGGGTTATGTCACTCTATTAGTTACTTTTCTATATCATTGCTGAGGCAAAATACCCTACAGCCAAAGTCAAAAGAGGAAAGGTTTATTTAGTTCCCAGTTTGTAGAGGTTTCAGTCCATAAATATCTGGCTCCAAGGCAGGGCAGTACATGGCATAGGGGCAACAGCTCATAACAGCTGATAGGAGGTTGGAAAACAACAAGGGTCCTTAACAGCAATCTGTCTGCCCCTTCTTTCTCATCCAGACTACAAGGTTGAGGGTGGTGCCGAACTAATCATTCACGGTTTAGTAATCAGATGCCCTAATTTCACCATCACACATTCCAGATTCAACCTCATCCACGTGAGGCTTTGAAGGGTCATCTAAACACCAGCCACAACAGCAATCATAAAAAAAATGTATTCAGTACAGGAAATTGAAGCTGGCAGCCTCTGTTCCCATAGTCATTCAGGACCTGCATAAAGTTCTAAAATTTTCAACATATGGCTTCTAAGACTACTCCAAGCGTAAATCAGATGGCAGGAAGCAATGAAGTAGAGGGAGAGAGAAAGAGGGCAAGAAAGATTTCATGCGTAGAGGATTTTAAAGACACCAGGCCTGGGAGTGGCAAATGTGATTTTTCTTTCCACATTCATTGATCAAAACTTAGTAATGTGGCATTCCCTAAGTGTAAAGGAGACTAGAAAATGTAGTCTAATCAGATTTACAGGAGGAAAGAAAGAGATTGTTATACAGCTAGTCCATTTCTACCACAAATGCCATTTGTGAGCCACCTTTCTTTTCTGAGGTACTGCTTACCAGTTGGTTTTGATGTGCTGGTTTTTCTCCATAACTAAACTACAGAGAGGCCCTCATGATCCCCTGGGTGGGGAAATATGGCCCCAGTGGACCGCATTGCAACCTGAGTCTAATTTCTATCCCTTTTGTCTCAATTTTTGTGTGTGTGTGTGATACTTGTGGTTGCATCCAGGACCTTCATACTGAGCTACATCCTCAGTCCTTTTTAATTTTTTTTTGTTTTGTTTTGACACAGGATCTTGTTAAGTAGACAAGTTATGCAAGCTAAACTTGAACTTGCCATCCTCCTAACTCAGCCTCCCAAGCAGCTGGGTTTTATAGACATGCACCACCACACCCAGTTTTTGCCTTTTTAATCCCTAGTCACCCACTAGCAAAATGTTATATACATGTACAAATTCTCTTGCTGTCCAAAATCAAAACTGACTGGAACAGATTTTAGCCAAAAGGCCAATAAACAACTCTCCTGCTTTTTAAATTCTGTGAATGCCTCTGGTTTCTGAGCAGAGCCTGAGGACAGGTCATTGGTAAGGAGCCAAAATAAACAGATTTGGATCTGAACCATGGCACTGACACTAAAACCCGTGCTGTGTCCTAGCATCATATCCAAAGGCATGGATTTAGGATTCTTGTTAGTTCAAGACCTCAGACTTGCTGTGACATGTGCTTCCTGCTCCTGATGTCCTTGAAAGGACTGAAGTTTCCATCTGAAATGACCTGCCCCCACTGATAATGCATCTAGTCTCTCAGAGGTGGGAAGAAGACTCATTCTTCAGAGGGCATAAAGCAAATTCTTTTTTGATCTCCTATGATACCAAGTAGGAGTGCTGTAAATGCCAAGCAGTATGGATTTTTAGAATGATGAGTCACTGCTTCTGATTTTTTTCAAGGCAATTATTCATCCAGTCTGAATTTCTTCAAGATGAGCCAGTAAGTCTGTCACAGAGATGAAAAGAGTGGCTAAGAGCCCCAAAAGTCAAAAGATTTATTTGGGTTAAATAGTAAAGCTGGGGCAAGTAGCTTTGAGAAACCATGCATCTGTTTTGAGAAAACAATTGCAATTCAGAACTCCTAGGCTAAGGCCACTTACCAGTGTGACCCTTGGCTTCAATAATCCTCTGACACCAAAGACCTGGCTTATTTTTGTGAAGGGGTATCTAGCTTATGCTTTATTTTTTTCAAATAGATAGGTATTCAGCTCCTAAAAATGCCTCCTCAGCACAAAGTAACAGAGAAATTGAAACTAAAACCCGTGCTGTGTCCTAGCATCATATCCAAAGACATGGATTCAGGATTCTTGTTAGTTCAAGACCTCAGACTTGAACTAACAGAAAACAATATCATAAACATTAACTCTGCAGATTGTTTAAGGGACTATGTCCCCTAAACCACAATCTTGTAAATATTTCCACTTCTGACCATTTTGCCATCTCTAAAGAACTGCCTACCCTTGTTTTCTGCCTTTGGTTTTCTGCTGCCTTCAGCCACTTCTTTTGGCTCCTAGATTATAAATTGAGGCTTTTTCAGTTCTCTTAGCTTTTCAAGCACCTAGAAAATAGCTGCTTATTCCCCTCGGCATACTCTATCTTAGGGGAACAATGTTATCTGTCATAAAAACTGAGATTACTTCCATTTTTTAACTCCATTTGTTAAAGACAAGGCAATAAACCATGGCTTGCTACTGGAAGATGAGAAAAAACTCATCTGTCTTATTCTATGGATTATGCACATGGATGTGCCAAACTACTCAGTAGAAGACATTAATATCATGTTAGGTGGAACCCTTAGAGGTATTGGCATAGGGAGTGTCTTTATGAGCAAAACTTCAGTCTCATAGGAACTAGCAGAAATAATCAATAACTAGGATCTTATCTTATTTTTTAAAAATCTTCTGTACAACAAGAGAAATCATCAGCCGAGTTCAAAAGACAACCTACAATGTAGGAAAAAATTTTACCAGCTGTTCCTCAGACAAAGGTCTACTATCTAGAATATATAAAGAACTTTTAAAAATCAGAACCCCAAAATTTAAAGACCCAGTTTAAAAGTGAGCATCTGAAACAAACAAATTTTCAGATGAAGTAAAAGCAGCAAGGAAACCTATGGAAAGATGCTCAACATCACTGGTCATTCATGAAATGCAGAGGAAAACAACACTGAGATTCTATCTCACTTCAGAAAGAATAGCTGCTACCAAGAAATCAACCAATAACAAATGTTGGCGAGGCTGTGGGGAGAAAGGAAGACTTCTCCACTGTTAGTGGGAAGGTAGACTAGTGCAACCACTGTGGAGAAGAGTGTGCAGATTCTTCAGAAAAAAGAATTAGATGCACCATTTGACCCCACTATTTCCTTGCTGAGTATATCCATGAAAGAATTAGAAGATTCATATCACAGTGACATATGTACACCCATGTGCATAGCAGCACAATTTGTAATAGCTAAATCTTGGAAAGAGCCCAAATGCCCATCAATAGGAGACTGGATAAAGAAGATGTGGGGTTTTTTTTCAATAAAATGGAGTATTACTTGTGCATAAATAATGATAAATTAGACACATGTATAGCTAAATGGATTCACCTTGAGACCATAATAGTGAAATAAATAGGAGACAGATGTGTAAATACCATATCATTTCTCTAGTGTGAGAAACTGAAGGTGTAAATGAGGTCCCGAATGTATGATAGGTATGGTGAAATAAGAATAAAATGCTTAAAGGGAAAGGAGAACTGGGTGAGGGCAGGAGAAAGCAAAGAAGGGAAAGAAAAAAACTGATGGTTAAAAAAAAGCTATGTATATGGTGTTGAGTGACTGAAGGGAGGGCAGGAGAATGGAGGAAAAGTAAGAATCAAGATATATCATGTACAGGTACAAATTCTCAATGATGGAGGTGATCATAATGTATACCTAAAGTGTACCCATAAACTCAATTTATTTGTTTAAAAAGACATTACTATCAGTGCCTTGCACGTACCTATGGAAACAAAGGCCTAAACTTATTTCATTAAGAATCACTGTTCACTGGGAGAAGGAAAGCTAGGACACTTTATATTTTGTGTTCTCACTATGTACCCACAGGCAGCACAATCCTACATTGTAGCCACTGTGTGCACCGCACAGGAGATTATTCTCCTTATTGACACCTTTACTTTTCAGTGACTAGGAAGAAAATGTATTGCACCAAAGTTTGTAGAAAGGGTACACTTTTAATCTTCATCATCATCTTTGGAAGACTTTAGTAAGATTGAACATTCCATTTTGCAAGGGGAAATAATTCATAAAATAAGTTTGTGAGGAAAGGCAGGTTTTTAAAATTGCAGTTACACAATTAACACTTCCCAGTGATGTCACCCATTCAAGTTCAGACCCCAGTTTTGGCATGATACAGTTGTGTTGAGCACACAGTGGAGGGACAGAGCTGGAAGAAGGCCAAGTAACTGTCAGCTTCCTCTTCTACCTGTTTTACTACTCCTTGAAGGGATCAGGGCCTCTGGAGCTGTGGTTCTTAAATTATGATGGGGCAAAGAATTATCTAGGCAGCTTGACAGTGCAGATTCCTAGACCCAACTCTGCAGAAACTTGAAATTCAGCACGTCTAGGTTGAGGCTCAGGACTGTGTTTTTTTTGTTTTTTTTTTGTTTGTTTGTTTGTTTTTCTGTTTGGAGACAGGGTCTCGCTTTGTAGTTAAGGCTGGCCCTGAGCTCACTATGGAGCCCAGGCAAGCCTGGAACTCAGCAATCCTCCTGTCTCAGCCTCACGAGTGCTGGGATTACAGGCGTGAGCCACCACGTCCGGCATTGTGGTATGCGCTGTTGATTGTTGGTGGGCGTGTCTCCACGCCCAGCATTATATGTGGTTACCGGGGATCGAACTCGGGTCCTTGAGCTTGCAAAGCAGGCGCCGGAACCACTGAGCTAACCCTCCGGCCCGGACTGTGCATTTTAACAAGCTCCTGCTCTAGAGGTGTCTGACACCAATGAGAGGCTCACTGAGTGCTCATAGTAGTACCAATGTTCTCATTTTATGCTCCTCTTTCCTCTCCTAGGGGAGAGGCTAGAGGCTGGTGGCTTCACTGTTACCTTCACATCCAGTTGTACCTCCATGCAAACACAGGGTCAATTCCTGGGCTCATTTAGTCTCATGCACAGTTTGCTTTTGTAAAACAAAAGCTATAATGTTTTTGAGCTTTTAAAGATTAATCAGGAGAATTCTCATTCTAACTGGTTCATGAAAATATACTCAAAGAAAGCAGCCAATACACTGAACTTGTTTAGTACCATGTCTTTTTAACTTACCGCTTTAAATTAGTACTGAGTAGAAAGTATCTGCTTGATTATGAGTCTGTTCAAGAGGTAAGACAACCCTTCTCTAGATCCCAAACCTGGAGAAAAATCTCTGTCCATGCTATGTTGCACCACTGGCTCAGAATCACCTTGGCTAGCCTGTTACCCAGCAGAGTGAAGGGTTCGAGTGCAGAGAGGACATTGCTTTGGTATCACTAGGAGCCAAGGAAAAACTAAAGAAAATCTCAAAATCACAATTTTTACTTTATCAGCCTCTTTTCTCTTTTAAGCAAAATGGCTCAAATAGAAGGGTCCTTTTTAATAACTGCATCTGATTGCAGACTATGTATCTTTAAGTATATTTTGTATATCCTTAGACAGGTTTATTGAAAATTTCTGTTTTTTTTTTTTTTTCAGGACCAGGGATCAAACTCTAGCCCTTGTGCTTCCAAGGTAGGCGCGGTACCACTTGAGCTGAATCCCCAGCATAAAAATTTCTGAATTTTAGTTTCCTTATTGGTAAATGGGAATAATAATACATAAACCTTAGAGTTATAGTGAGGATTATACATAATACTCCTAGCATATAACCTAGCAACTAGCAATCGCTTGATAAGTAAGAGCTATTGTGACAGAATCTTATTGTTAAACATATGAGTTATGGAAAGCAAAGTCTTGCTGAAGAGTACAGAATGGGTTGGGCATAAGACAAAGTACTTATACTAAGATGTGCTAACAGGTTACAATAATTCAGAGATGAACAATGAATGTCTGAATCAAGGCAGTGGCTATGATGATAGAGAGGGAGATTGGAACTGGGAAACATTTGATATAGAGAGTCAATTACTGAATTAGTGATGAGTTAGGTACAGGTGGGGAGATAAAGGAGAAATCCATGATGATCCTTAGAAATTATTAGTCACTTATTAATTCAATAAATGCTGTAACCATATTATGGCACTTTGAAGGTGAGGAAGATGGTAGTTACTTTAGGTCACCAGTAAGGGAAGAGGATCAAACCCATCCTTCCTCCTGACCCATACTAGGCCTGTTTCCAACCTGTTGGCAATGACCTCAGGGAGTGTGGGCATTTGAACTCCCTGCCCATCAACTTGATGACTCAGACTCTTAAGAGGACACCGTGGAATTGCTTCTCAGGGCATCTTCACAAGTTGCCACAAGTCTAGTGTATAATCAAGAAGCAGGAAATCAAAAAAGAGTGCCAAGACAACTGAATTGGAGAAAAATTAGTCTTTCAATTAAGTGGCCATCGGATGGCTAGGTATATATATGCAAAAGAATGGCTTTCTGTCTTATACCATTTATAAAACTTATCTAAAAATGTATAAAGACCTAAATGTAAGATTCACACTATTAAAATAAAACCTAGGGATAATGAGTTCTTACATATGACAACAGAATCATAAGCAACAAAATTTATAATGAATTGGACTTTCCAATTTTTCCAAAACTTTTTGCTTTGTAGGATACAATCAAGAGAGTGAAAAGGCAACTCATAGAGTGAAAAAAAAAAACAGTAAGTCGTATATCACATAATGGACTTGAAACAAGAATTAAAACTTGTATAACTAGGTAAAAGGCAATGCAATTTTTTTAAACAGGTAAAGGTCCTAGATAAACAATTCTCCTAGAAAATTATATAAATGACCATTAAGTATATGAAGAGATGCTCAACACCATTCATCATCAGGAAACTGCAAATCAAAACTGCAATGAGATACTATTTCATTCATGAAAAACATATAATAAGCATTTAGGAGAATGTGAAGAAATTGAACTCATCAAATGCTACTTGTAGAAAATGTAAAATTGTACAAACTCTGAAAAAACAGTCTGGCACTTCTTCAAAAGTTTAAATATAAAATTACTATATAACCAATTCTTTTTCTCCTAAGTTATGAAATTTGAAAACCTATAGCCACACAAAAACTTATGTATAACTATTCAGAGCATCATTATTTATAGTAACAAAATAGTGCAAACAACTTAAATTTCCATCAACTGTTTGTGAGTAAATGAATTGTGGTGTCTATCCATTCAATGGAATGTTATTCATCCATTAAAAAGGAGTAAAGTACTATAGCATGAAGTACATTCTACAACACAGATGAACCTTGAAACCATGCTAAACAGAAGAAGACTATCACGAAGAATCACATACTGTATGACTTCATTTATATAAAATTTCTAGACTAGGTAAATCTGTATAGGAACAAAAAGGAAATTAGTGGTTATCAGAGTCTGGAGAGAGGAGGGAAATAAAGAGTGATCACCAATGAGGACAGGGTCTCCTTCAGTGACAAAGAGTTCTGAAATTGATTGTGGTGATGATTGCAGAGTTGAATGAAAATATTAAGAACCAGCTAATTGTACATTTTAAATGGCTGAGTGTGTGGTATGTAAATTATATCTCAGCGAAGCTACTATGGAAAGGAGAGAAAAAGAAAACTGAGATGAACATGTCTGTCTTGCTGGCTTCAACCTTTCTAACACTCTTGCATACCTTGTGACTCAGGGCCCAGCAGTCATTTTGCAAGGGCCAGGATCACCCAAGACTGCTGCGAACTTGTACCTATGTGGCACATCCTCTCTGGAGCTCAATATTTTCTTCCATAAAGGAGAAATTTGGTTCAATTTTCTCTAAATCAATTGCAGCTCAAAAGTCTCATACTAGTGGGTGTGGTGGCTCACACCTATAATCCCAGCCCTCAGGAGGCATAGGCAGGAAGATTGCTTAGTTTGAGGCTTGCCTGGGCTACATAGTGAGCTCAGAGCCAGACTGAACTACAAAGCGAGATCCTGTCTCAAAAAAAAAAAAAAATCTCATGCTGTGAACCAACTTCACTAAGTCATGGATTGTTTTTCATTCTGCATACTAAATACCAACATTCAAACCTTAGTTAAACTGACTTCATGTGGTAGATTCTTCTTATCCAAATTTATTTATAACACTTTTCTGCATGCAGATTTTGCTTTTTGGTATACTAAGGATGGGATTATTACAACACTGTACAGTCAGGTGCCCACCCATGGGCTTGTCTGGACTGCTAATATCTTTGACAGGGACCTAAATCAGTGTGTCTTCTATCATGCGAGACTCAACAATTACTTCCAATTTTCCCTGCCTCACCCTGTCACATCCCAAATATTCTATTTCTATTCTTATTGGAATGGCTGTTGCTGATGTTGTTGTTGTTCTTATTCTATAAAGTTGATGGACTGTCTAGGTTTGGGAAAAATAATACATCTTAGAAATCTCATATTATTCTTACCCTAACATCTAGGAAATACTTCTCTCCCCTGTAATTTCTCACCACGCCATTGTATCTATAGGAATAAGCAAAAGCACTACAATAAAAGCATCATTTTCTCTGGATTTCAAAACCAAAATTTCTGTTTTGCTCCAGTGTGCTTAGGGACAAAAGAGAAATGGTGGGTTAGTCTTTGCTTCACTGAAGAGAAAAAGAAAAGAAAAATGCTGTATTAAATGGGATGTTGAGAGCACCCCACTGTAAATTCTAACATTTCTTTCTGGTAAAAAGTCATTTTCTGTTCCTATACTCCCCTCATATTTAAAGCAGGAATCATCTGCATTTGTCTTCTTCACAAATATCTTGTTAAATGTTGCTTGAACAAAGAATTACACTGACCCTAAGCCTCCTGGGTTCACCACACAAGCTTAATGGACTGATTTTTCACCCCTGGAAGTGGAAGATAACAAGTACTTGATGACATCCCTCTGCTAGTTCCTGAGCTGCTCAAAGCTCTTCTACACTGAATCATAGAACTTGAAACAACAGAAGACTGGAGTGACTGACAAAATTCACAAGTTTGATTTTGAAGATTTTCAGGTGCATCTATGGGAGAACTGTGCATGAGAGTTTCTATGAATATGTCTGAGAAATGATTACTGGTTTAAGGCAAACTAGAATAAAGAATTATTACAACACCGTGGTATCAGGTGCCCAACCATGGGCTTGTCTGGGCTGCTAATATCTTTGATAGGGACCTAAATCAGTGTGTCTTCTCTCATAAGAGACTCAACAATTATTTCTAATTTTCCCTGCCTCATCCTGTCACATCCCAAATATGCCATTTCTATTCTTATTGGAATGGCTGTTGCTGATGTTGTTGTTGTTTTGTTACTCTTGTTGTTGTCATCTTCAACACATCTGCCCAGATTCACCCACTTACTCAACTAGGATAAACCATTAGGGTTCTCACAGCAACAAATCATAATAGGATGACATTTTCCTAGTTAAAATCTGTCAAGATATTCCTGAAATAAAATCTAAACTCCCTTGGTTAGTAAGTGCAGTTGTCTGGTGGACGGCCCTTGCTTACTTCCTTTTTTCCTTATTTGTGCACATCCTATCCAAATCTGAGCAGGTTTGCCTATGATTTGTCCATTGGCAGTTTTCCCCCTGAAAATCCCTTTTGGCTTTCTTCTCTGTGTGGCTGTCTACACAATATGTAAAACATTATTCAAGCATTTCTTCTCACTGAAAGCCTCTCCCATTGCCAGGCTGAGAAATGTACCAACATCTGTACCACCTGAACACCTTCTGCTTACCTAATTCACTCTATACCAGAGATACTCCTCATCATACCAAGAGATCTTTGAGGACACAGTCTGTTTTTCACCTCAATGTTTCCAGAGTCTGGTGCTCTTTCTGGATCTGTGGGGTTATTCAAATTCTTTTAGGAAGTAGTTAATGCCACTGAAAACAGATTCTGGTATTGCATAGGAGCCTTAAAAGTATTTATTGAAGAGCAGCATATAGAAAATTACTCAAATAAACATATAACTGAAGAAATAAAGCACTACTAGCTCCACAAATCTCCCATTTTGTCCTGTCCCAGGAATTGGTTCTTCTAAACAGGCACTATTCCCCACAGGATGGATACTCTTCCCTGATTGTGAACTGAAATGAATAGAAGCATAGCATTTGTTCTCTTTGGCTCATTTTGCTCAACATTTTGCTTAACATTTTGTTTATGAGACTTGTCTATCATGGTGTGTCTGATTACAATCTATTTGCATTTCTGTATACCATTCCACTGTATATATAGACCACAATATATTTATCCAACCTACTGTCATCAAGCTGTATTTGAGTAATTTCTGGTTTGGAGCATTTAGGAAGGGTGCTGTGATCTCTATTTGTATTTTAACATTCTTTTGTTATATTCACATTTATTTTCTTGGTAAAACCACTTTTTCTGAAGGAATGCCTTCAGTTATGTCTTAAATTACAAACTAATCTGTGCATTCTCTTTTATTTGTTGAGTTAATTAGAGTTGTATTGGTGAGGTCAAAAATGGTGGATCGATCATCAAAGAGTTGGTGAGTAAAATCAACCTCCTATGACAAACACAATTTACAAATTTAAGCAAACTCTACCCCAGACATTCTAACGTGCAGTTTCCTATAATAAACATTCATAGTCTCAGGGTTACAAGGCAACAGTCTTTGGACTTATTAAAACAAACCTTCCAATACTGTAGAAATGCTCTTTGACCTTTCTGAGTTAACAAACTTAGGAATTTAACTTTATGATCATGATGTATAGAAGAAGTAAAGATTTAGCTTAAATGTGAAAACTGGTTTATAAATATTTGCTAAACTTCTTCCTTATCTGTCTAAGCAAAGGCCAATGGTTAATCCAGTGTTTTCCACTGCCAAAAGTAGTCATGTGAACATCTTAAAACTTCCATGTTTTCTCCTTCTGCTATTTGAAACATGCCCTCTGCTTTCAATGTCAATATTTTTAATTTTTTATTTTTAACAGTGCATGTTTTCAGTTCATAATGAATATGGGGACCTGGGACATCTATAAAGATACTTGGGACTTATTTTTTTCCACAACAATATATAAATATTAATCTGATGAAAATGAAAGTTTCAGTGAATTGGATTGAATTAAATAACATTTCATAAAATGATAAACTACTAGGTATTATGATAGCTTCATTGCATTCTTTCTTTTACATTTCCATGTTTGAGACATGAAAACTAGGAAAAGGTGGTACAAATAATTCTGATGTAACATTAAATTAGACTCACATATGGCCTTGAGATACCTCAAGCAAGAACTTAATACAAGATATAGGAGAGAAACAAAGAAAACACACGGGATACTTAATTCATGGAATTACAGAGGGTAGCTAGACAAGCCATCCATAACAAGCAAAGTGGAAAAGTTAGCAGCATATCTAAGAAGGAGTAAAGAGATCTCAAATTAAAGAATGAACAGGAGGAAACTCTAAGGATCGAGAATATAGTAAAACCAAGTGAACATTTCTGAAACACACATGTATAAGGGGAGAAGTCATATTAGTCAGCATAGATTAACATCTGAACAAAATAGACCTGATATTGTATAGTTGCTCAGATACATTAGTTTATTTCTTATTCACTTACTAGACCTCAACAGATAACAGAATATTTTTATATCCAAGAGAATATCTTTCTCTGCACAATCAACTGGAGACCCAAGTTGTTCTGGGTGTCATTTCATTTCACCAAGCTGGAAGCAGAAAGAAAATTGAAGGAGTAAATGCTGGGCATGGTGGCTTTTGCCTGTAATCCCAGCACTTGGGAGGCAGAGGCAGGAGGATTGCTGAGTTCAAGGCTTGCCTGGGCTACATAGTGAGCTCAGGGCCAGCCTGAACTACAAAGCAAGATCCTGTGTCAAAAAAAAATATTGAAGGAGTACACAGGAGATCTTTATGGGCCAAACATGAAAGTAGCAGATGGAACTTCCTGTGGAAGCCAGCCCTCAAAATTGTTCCAATGAGCCCAGCCTCCCAGTACTCAGGATCATGTTTTTGCCCTCTTGTACAGTAAAGAGGGCTGGCCCACGTAATGAGGAACATATGATAGAATGGACTTTGAAGGCTGTGCTCTAAAATGGACTGACTCCCAAGGCCGAATCCTACTCTCTTGAATTACTCACTCTGAGGAAAGCCAGTTACCATTTCAGGAGGACCTTCAAGCAGCTCCACAAATATTCCCTTAAGACTTCCTATCTAAGAGGCATCTCAGACAGATCCTCCAGCTCTTGACAAGCCTGCAGAAGACTATACCCCCAGCTCATATCTTGCCCAGTTTCATAACAGACTATGATCCAAAGCACCTAATGCATAAGCTCTCGAATGCCTGACTCTCAGAAACTGAGATAATATATATTTGTCATCTTAAGCTGCTAAGTTTCAGAGTAACTTGTTATGTATGGTAGTTTGTTAGATAATTAATACATTTGCACTCATTTTCACGGATAGAAATCAGTCACATGGCCACACATAACTTTGAAAGGGGTTGGGAAATGTAGTTTGGCACAGAAAGAAACATGTACATTTTGCTAAGCAGGCACTGGTTTTTTTTCTACAGGGATCTTAACGAGATAAAAATAAAGTTGGGCAAAGATGTAATAAACCATCTGGGGCTGAAGAATGGAGCTTCTGGACACACTTGACCCTCTTCTCCTTTTGGCAAAGTCCAGCCAAACTACGGAGCCATCCCCAGTCCTGCCTCCTTCGTGAAATCTTCCCTGTGCACATCACGCCTTTCACGTCACCTTCTTTCTCACCTCTGAACTTTTGCAGCATTTCTTGGCTTGATCTCTTCTGTATACAGCAATAAATGTCACTAGTGCAGAGACAGGAGGCATTATTTTGTATTCAATCATGTATTTCCTTGTGATAGCTCTTATATCACTGTCTAGTATGATTATTTAACTTTTCATGTCTGTACATCTTGTCTTCCCTATTGTATTTAAGATTCCAGAGGGCAGAAACCTGTGGAAGTAGATGATATATGTTGTGTCCACATGAACTCCATAATCTGTATGGTGACTTAATGAAAAATACTAAATCTAATCTTAGTGGAAGTTGAATTTAATAGGAATTCAGTCTTTTCCTTAGATCACTAAATGTATGACACACTTACAATTCTGTTTCCTGAGCCTTAGATCATGTCCTTAGTTGTGCCTGGCACAAGGGGAGTCAATGAGTGTTACTTGAATGTAATTTTAACAGCAGCTACAAATGAGACCTTTGATTAATTTTTATGAATGACATATAATGATATTTAGAAAAATATCACAGTGAGAAAAGTTTTTAATCTATATTTATTTTGACATTATTTTATCACCCATGATTTAGCAGGCTCTAATCAATGTTAAATTTTAAGCACCTCTTCTTGGGTTTATAAAAGCAATAATCATATTGTCAGAAAATGTTCTTTTATTTATTCTCCCTAACAACCCCTCCTATGATATATACTAGTCATTTAAAATAATTGCAAGGGCTTTATGTTCAACTTCCATTTGTATTTTAGCTTGATGTCAAAAGTAATGACTCAAGAACTGACAAGTAGATACTGCCTTATAATAAATTTATGAAGAGTTTATCAAGCATGTGCACTGTTCTTTGTCAAGTACCTCATAGCTAAACACAGCAAGCACATCATTTAAAGCAACAGTGCTCACAGTAGAAGCTTTAAAGAATGATCACAAAATGCAGCTTTTTGAAAAAGGCCAAGATTTTTAAAACCACCCTGTGATCTATTGTTTCTTCTAACAAGTACCTTTGTGACAGCCTTGATATTTTTTATTCTGAAAAATTAAAGCTTTATTTTCACATCTGAAATATTAAGGCACATGTCGGTTGAACTCATGGAATGTCTGTGGAAATCCTTGAATCTGTCCATGTAAATCCTGAAATCAATTATTTATACTATTATATATATATATTTTAAGGAAACTCAGTAATTTAAATTTGTTAATGCCGAGCCTTTCAATGTGAGAAAAAATGACGTTGAGCTCTTCCATAAAGATGAATGTTCCAATCTGACTTGAATCAGTATATGTTAAACAAATATTTTTCCTCCTTGCCGAACTGAATTATGAAATTGATTTGTTTTACAAATTCCAGAGAAATTGCAATGTCTCCCAGCACTGGGCATACTTACTGAGAATAAGTGATCGTTGGTTAAAAGAAAAGGTTCTTTGCATTATGTCTTCATGTACTCAGGTCCCAGAGTCCCTGAAGCAATATCAGCTAAGTATGCCACACTCTGATGTTGTAAATAAAACATGACAATCTCAAGGTCAGAAACCACTCACCAGGGCATTCTGACTGCTAAGAGTAAGACCCATGATTAGCGTACATTTTCGGTATAAATGTGTTCTTTACTCTGTTGAGTCAACAGAGTTCAAAATATAATCAGATTTCATAAATTCCCTTCAAAAGAATTTTTGAAATGTGCATTGATTGTTTATAGCTTAGCTGTTTAGAAAATACTACCCAGCATGACAGTATTTGTCAGTTTACTTACATTTCATACATTTATCATGATTCCATTATTAAAATATTAACAGAGAAAGCTGATTAGAAAAGATCACTAGGAAAACACATAGCATTCAGTGAATTAAAATATGCTGCCATTCTTATAAGATACAAAAATAAGCAGAGGTCATCTTTCAGGAAAAAATATATATTGAAATAATGCTACAATGACAAAAACTGATTCAGTTGAAGTCATTTGATCATGTATTGATTCACCAATTGAACATGATGTTAGCTAAAAAAAATTAAAATGGATGGCACCAATAGAAGGTTAACACACAAAGGAATCCCCTTCATACACAGTCAGGAGGGGTTTCTGCAGGGATCGCTGCAGCTTCTGGGAAGTGCTCCACGATGAGCCCTGGAGCAAGTAAGACAATTGCTGTTGATGTAGCAAACTGCTTGCTTTTAAATGTATTTTTATCATTGGCTATTTAATTTACAAAACATTGAGTTTCAATGTGATATTTACAAATATTTTCATCATATCCATTCCCCTTTTACATACCTTCCTTCCCCTTTATTCTCTTCCTCTTGTCTAATAATACTCTCCATTTTATGTCATCCTTTTTAGATTCTATATATTAGAGAAAACATGCAATAGTTCTGTTTCTAAATCTGCCTTATTCCACTTAATGTGATCACAAGTTCCATCTATTTTCCTGCAAATGACATAATTTCATTCTTCTCTATGGCTCAATCAGTCATACACACACACACACACACATATGTATATCACATTTTCTTTATTCATTTATCTATTGGTGGGCACCTCAGCTGGTTCTATATCAGGACTCGTGAATTATGCCACAAGAAACACAGATAACCAGACATGTAGAGAGCACGCTGACTTTGCGGGTATTGACCAAGGAATGATATAGCTAGTTATATGTGATTCAACTTTTTGGTTTTTTGAAGACCATCCATAGTGATTTCCATAGTAGATGAACTAATTTACTTTCATACTAATAGTGTACAAGGGTTTTTTTTCCCCAGCATCCTTGCCAGCATTCTTTTCTCTTTTTTTATTCTTGGTAATAGCCATTCTGACTAGGGTAAAATGGACTCTCGGTGTAGTTTTGGGTTGTATTCCCCTACTAGGTAAAGAGGTTAAACACTTTTTTTCATGTATTTGTGGCCATTCAAATGATTTGATCATGTATTGATTAGGCTTTTTGATATTTTTTGTTTTTTATATATTATAGACATTAATCTTTTTTAATTGAATTCTTTATTGGTACAATTTATATACATCTCAAAATCACATATAACATTGGGAAATTTGTACCAGTATATGCCACAAGTTAATTCTCATTTTTACCCATATCCCTACCCACTCCCCCCTCCTCCCCCCTTTATACATGCTCTTTTATTTTCTTTCTGTATCATATTTATTCCTTCCCCTCATCAC
>PVIC010001737.1:0-86666 GCA_004025085.1 Thryonomys swinderianus | reverse complement strand
GCACAGTGACAGGGCGGAGGTGGGCACACAGGGTCACAGGGCCCTGAGCTCAGAGTTCATGCTCTCCGCCACATGGAGGGTCACACGAATCTACTATCCCTGTATCCAGAGATCGTAACCACATCAGCCATCTGGGGTCTGTGTGTGTCACTGTACAACACATACGTGTGCCAGGGCTGGGCATGCAGAGGCCTCATCACTGCTGAACTGATAAAGAGCAAGGAATATTTATTATATTCTTACTATTATAACTAGCGAGGCATGGTAGTGCATGCCTGTAACGCCAGTGGCGAGGGAGGCTGAGGCAGGAGGATTGTTAGCTTGAGGACACTCTGAGTATCTGAGCAAGACCCTGTCTCAAAATAAAAATAAAGGGCACATGGTGGTTGCTGGGGGGTAACTCATTGTGAGTCCTGGGTTCAACTGTAAGTACTACAGAAAAGTTTATATCAAATTCTCTTTTAATAGTCATCAGTATCTCTTAAGAAGTGTTTAAGTCTTGAAGCGCTATTTCAGTTGGGGTCTGAAGAAGCCTGTGACACTCTCCAGTTAAACAGAACTGCGGGAGGGGCTCATGATGCCCCTGCGGGGAGGTGTGGGCCCGACGCGACCGGGGAGTGGGCCCCGGGCTGGGGGACGCTGCTGGCCACGCCGGACGGAGCCGCGGGCTGCCAGCGGGGCTTCCCCTCGGGGCCACGCCCCTGCGCCGTCCGACTCGGTCACGCAGCCGGGCCGGCGGCCTGGACACCTTCCCGGAATTCTCGTTTCCAGCCGAGGCTGGCAGGAAGCGACTCGGCCTCTTCTGCAGCCGCCCGGACCCGCGACTCCCCCGTGGGCTGCGGACGGCGCCGGCCCGAGTCCTCTCCGCTCTGCCATCGGCCCTGCCCCCAGGGGCTGTTTTCCAAAGTCATTCGCCGGATTATGTTTTGAAATTTTTTCTACATAAAGCAAAACTTTTTTTCTCACGGTGCTGTGTCTTTGGCTGCACAGAGGCGTCACCCACCGCCGTGCGCTGACAGGGACGCTGAGAGCCGCAGTGCGGAAGGACCGACGGCCGCTTCTCACCGACACACGGACGCCCGCCGCTACCTTCAGCGCCGCCCAGCTGGCTGTCACAGCTCTGCTTTTGTACTATTACTTTTTGAAATAATTTTTCCATAGAAAGAAAAACATGTTCTAGAAATCAAAGGCAAAGACCAGAAGACCCACGAAAAATAATTGAAAGTACATTTAAGGGAGGTTAGTTAAAGGCAAATAACATTATTTGTGACTCACTCCTCCAAACTGAAATAATAGGAATTACTACCTTTTATTCTGGGTTAGAATTCAATGCGATAGAACATTTAAAATGTTTAAGCAGTGCCTTCCACCTACTAAGCACTGAATCGCCATGTGCTGACTGTGGTTCTCATGCCCTGCCGGGCGGAACCAGTAAAAATGAGCCAGAGGGTGAAGCTGGCAAGGAGACAGGGTGGCACCACAGTGTGGAGACTGGCAGTGCCACCCCGAAGCCTGATGCCTTGGACAGGGCCTGGCATGGAGGCTGAGCTCAGTGGGCTCTCCTGTTCCCCTCCATGTTCAGGGTCTATTTTGCTGTGTGGGCTTCGTGCCCAGCAGGCTGGCCAGGATGGCACCCAGGGCTCCTACCTGACTTCACTATCTTTTTTTTTTTTTTTATAGAATCAATTACTGCTTGAATCCTAGCTCCAGAAGAAATGCTGTGATCCCAGGACAGGCGTTTTCCTCCATGTCAGCTCAGTGATGGGAAAAAGGTGACAGACGCTGTTGTGTCTTCTCCAACTTTCCAATGTTATTTCCCGAGTTTTGTCTCTGGGGTTGTGCTAGGACAGAGCTGGGTCATTCGCTGTCCCAGCTCCTGTCCGGCTCCATCACCAGCAGCATCTGCTCCAGTACAATTCGGTGCCTCTGGTGGGTTCCTGCACGGAAAGCTGGGCCTGGCTACAAGGGGAATATCACAGCGTTCAGATGCTGGAAGTATCAGCTGCTCACCACACGGACTCTGAAAGTACCACTGCACCCACTGTGAGCCTCGGGCTCAGCGCAGGGTTGGGATTGCTGTAGAAAACTGGCTTGAGGCCTACAGGGCTGGGCCGCTGGCTCCTCATCTCTTTGTGGTGAACTGGCTGCAGGTGGAAACACCGTGGCCCAAAGAGGCCTCCTTGGGCCCCTGACAAATCTCTATGGAATTTCTACACAGTAGTAATTATATATCATTTCAGATAATAACAGGCAGGTGCACATTTAGAGAAAACAGATGAAGAGACATGAATGGGAAAAGCATTTGCCATGGACTCCACCTGGGACCACAGGGACAGGTGCAAAGCTCTCTGTTTTCAAAGACTCCAAACCTCAGTGGTAATGGATACACACCTCTGTCAGCAGGGACCATGAGGCTTTGCCCTCCACCTCGAAGATTTGTTCCCCACCGGCCAGCAGTGTGAGTTGGTTTTGTTGGATGGACACCGGCACGTACCTCTTTTGCCTAATATGTACCTCTGTTTATACACACGACCCTATCTAGGGGCGCAGAGTTCAACCCGAAGTCGTGAATCTGTGCCTCCCAGCTGCTTGCTTGGTATTTGGGAGACATCAAGAAAAAGGTGAAAATGTAGCAGCCTCAAAGCACTCCGTGAGTGAAGGCCCTTTACACTAGAGAGCATGGTGAGTATCAGGTACCACGTCAAGTAGACACCAATCCCCACAGGACAAGTTGCAAACAGGGATAAGTGACCAAGGACACACCCAGCTGATAGGTGTTTTCTGTTCGGACTGTGAGGTGAGAGGTCTCATCATGTTGGCTCAGTTCCTCCGCATTAGACATAGTTCTCAAAGAGCTGAAAGCAAGGGAGAAAACATACATTGTTATTTATGATAAGCACAACAAAACCCGAATTTTTCTCTAAGAAAGTTTCAAGTTAGTCCTGTGTCACTACCCCAAGGTCATACTTAGCCAAAATCTAGAGCCTTCAAGAGATGAGAAAGTGGGCACATCGAAAGGCCCTGGGAGGAGGTCCCCACGGTGGCCAAAGCCGCTAGTGATGACCTTGTCGCCTGAGAATTCAGAAGGTGCCAGGGTCGGGTCTGTGTCCACAGGGAGGCGACCGCATGTTTCAACAGCCATCAACAGGGGCACCATGAACGCAGATGCAAAAGTCCCCAAGCAGACAAAGCTCTCAGGGCCACATGGGACACACAAGACAACTTAAAATATTGGGAAACAAACCTATGTCCAGGGAATATTATGTAAGGCTTGTGATTACATGTTCCCACCAAATCCTTTCTTAGTGTATACAAGGAAAATGAGAAACTCATCTGTAAGGCAAGAGAAACTGCAATTTGTCCATGCTGCCACAAGGCCGTGCACCTTAATGTCCCCTTTCAGTACTGAAAGAGGGTTCGGCCTGGTTACTGTGGTAATCTGAGCTTGTGCAGGTGCCGAGCAGGGGACTGAGCTTGGGGAGCCCCAGGTCCCAGTGTTTAATGAGGCTTAGTCTGAAGGAACCGCAGCCGTATCTAAGGAGCCTCAATGCTCTGCCGTCCCCATTGGTGACAGTGCGTAGACACCGTCTGAGGGCTGCTTTTCAAAACAGGCTCTGGTTTTGTTTTACTTGAGAAAGACATTTGTTCTTAATCTTTGGGGATTTCTTTTTGTACAAGAGTTTAACATACTTCATCCTCAGCTGCTTGGAATGAGCAAACTTCTTGCAAATTGATATTTTAAGAAAATCGCCGTCTTTAAAAAAAAAATCCTCTACTACAATATAACTTTACAGGCTCAATTAAGGTTTACCTGCCCAGACCCAGAAAGCAATGCCAGAAATGATGGTGGCTTTTGCACGATGATTTCTGGATTAGTGTGTCTGTCTTCTGTCTCTGCCACCTGCCGTCCTCTGGAGCAGCGATGACCCAGGCTGAGCGGCTGTGCCGGACCCCACTGTTTCTGTCCAGCCCGGATTCGGAGGGGAGCCCCTGGCCCAGGGCTGGAAATGCTCCTTTTCACTTTGCAATACTTTCCCCACCAGTTAGCCTTTTATTTTCATGACGCAGGTTAACAGCAGTAAAGGCATCATTATCTTGCCCATTTCAGAGGGCGAGGACACGGGGCTCAGGGCTTCGTGTTGGGCAGGAAGGAAAGGCTGGCTGACATGCATGGTGCCCGCGCCTTCAGGGACAGAGAGGCACAGGGTCACATGACGGAAGTGGCCCGGAAGTAACTCAGCACTGCTGTTAAACTTAGATGCACAGACATACTAAAGGCATTGATGAAAGCCTTGTTTCTTTTCTACCAAAGACTACTAAAAGTCACAGAGTTGGTACAGAACTCAGATTTAGCTGGGATTAGAAGTCTAAGATGAAAATGAAAACAAGGATTTAACAAAAAGCTCTTGCTATGACTTTGTTCATGGTGACTGAAAATTCATAATAAGAGCAACTTCTGCTATTAATGCTATGAAATTAATATTCACACCACGGTGTAACATGCAGCCTTTGGATGGTGACTGTGCACTGGCACTGCAGGTTTTCAGATGGCTTTTCTGAGTTACTAAGGATGACTTTGCAGTAAATATTTAAATAGTGTGTGCTCATTCTAAAAACCTGAAGCCACATGTGAAAGCAGTGTTACAGAAAAATCCCAGTGCCAGTAGTTACTAAGTACTGCCGAAATTTTCAGAGTGGCTTTGGAGACAGATGACCCTGCATAGGGACCCTGGATAGATGCTGGCTATTTTTCTTTTTCAGTTAAAACTGTTTTGCCAGCAAAAAGTAGTCTATATCAATATTTTAATATTGGGACGGTCCATAAAATCTAGATGTCTGCAGTTTCTTTACCCTAGGTTTCTTTAACCTTCTCTCTAGGCCACTTAAGGCATTTTGGTATTCTGCTGTTTTACCAAGAAAATCATGGGCCAGGAATTCAGCTCAGTGGCCCGTGCCTGCCTCATAAGCCTGAGGTCCTGAGTTTGATCTCCAGTACCAAAAAAATTAAAAAGAAAATCATAATAAACCTTGTGGCAGGGCTGTCATTTGCTTTCAAACGTCCTTGCTGCCTTCCTTGGTAAAACCCTGAGTTTGAGCCTATTTCTATTTAGATGAAAGGTGAATTCTTAGTGCTTTTCATACTCCGTGGCTTATGAAGCAATGAGACATAAATGAAACTGTTGAATGGAAATTTTGAGAAGATTCCTAAAACAACAACAATAACCCAGCACATTTAACCAATAGGAACCTGTTTTTCTTCTGTTTCCTGGAGTGTGGGTGTAATGGCCGGGGCTCAGCAGCTTGGTGGGCCTTGAGGTGATCTTGTGGGCTTAGATTAGAATGAGTGGAGCCTATGTCCCCAAACTGTCTTCTTCCCAGCTTCCTTCATGCAAGAGAAAAATAAATTTCTATCTGTTAACGCCACTAGTTGCTTTCTTTTTTTAAACTACTATATAGGAAGCATTGGATACAATGAATATAAATTAGAATTGAGGCAGAAGTTGCTACTTAGTGAAATGAAACTGGTCCTGAAACCAGCCTTGTGTAGGAGTTGAGGATTTGGGGAGTAGGGACTGAGGGTTTTTGCAGGACATCTGGCAACACATATAGGGGAAGAGGTAATTATTTGCAGCAACAATTGCTTTCTGTCCTAGGAAGGCTGGCTATGTCTCCCTCAAGATGTGGAAAATTAACCAGGAATGGTGTTGTGCACCTGGAGTCCCAGCACTTGGAAGGCTGAGCCAGGAGGATCACTGTAAGTTCAAGGCCAGTGCTGGCTACATAATAGTTCAAGGCCAGCCTGGACTGCATAGTGAGACCCTCTTTAAAAAAAAAAAAAAAGACATGGAAAATTGTCCGAAAAATTTGCTTTTTATTTTGTAGAAAAATTTTACTTTCTAAAAATCATATTTAAGCCAGGTATGGTACTATAGACCTATAATTACCATGCTGAGAGGCTGAGGCAAGAGATAAAAGTTTGAGCCCAACCAGGACAATTTAGTGATTTAGTGAGACCTTGTCTCAAAATATAGAATAAGGAAAATGAAGGGGATGTAGCCTAATGAGAAGACCCTGGACTCAATCTCTAGTACCATGAAAACAAACAAAATGTATCCATGGTGTTTTTTCTTCTTTTTCTTTTTTAGTTTTTATTTACTGGGTATTCAACCCAGTGCCACCTGTGCTAGGCAAGTGCTTTACCCTTTAGCTACATTGCCAGGCTGGTTTAGGGGGTTTTGAAAATGTGAGATCACCTAGATCTAACAGTGCAGTGACACAGATTGGGAAAAGAGAGAGTGAAAAGGGAAGAATAAGCTAAATTTAAGTAAGAAGATATTTGGGTCTCAAGAACAGTCAAAATGAAGACATTAAAAATACTTGCAATATAAGCAAGTAACATTAAATTAGAAAATACACTTGATAAATTTTTAGATATAACAATTTCTGTATTTTAAAATTCGGGTGTTCTCAGTTTAATATATTTTTCTGTTGATAAGCAGTTGTTAAAATCTTTAAAGATAAATAAATGAGACATTCAAAAAGCAAGTTAATGACTACTTGTGCCTAGTAGTTATTATTCATGATGTGATAACTTTGCTGGGTGTTGATCTCTCTGGGGCAAGTGACCGAGTTTCAGACTTGCCTGAATTTGGAGGGACAGCCCTTCTAGACATGTGAGCTCCCTGAAAACAAGTACCATGGTCAGTTTTATTTTTGAAATCTGAGAAATGTTTTTGCTGTCCATGCATTTTATCAGTTTGGTGACATTTATGGGGAAAAACATTCCAATTGGCAAAAGGTATCTAAGAGAGTTGTAAAACTTTAGAGAAGGGAGGTAGATTGAAAGTAATACAGGTGGGCGAGAGGGTTAGCTCAGCGGTTCCGGTGCCTGCCTCGCAAGTGCAAGGACCTGAGTTCAATCCCTGGAAACCATATACAATGCTGGGTGTGGAGACTCATGCCCACCAGCCATCAATACCACATACCACAGTGCCGGGCGTGGTGGCTCACACCTGTCATCCCAGCACTCGGGAGGCAGAGACAGGGGGATTGCGGAGTTCAAGGTTTGCCTGGGCTACATAGTGAGCTCAGAGCCAGCCTGAACTACAAAGTGAGACCCTGTCTAAAAAAAAAAAAAAAAAAAGAAAGTAATACAGGAAACTGAAAATTGGGTATAAACTGGTTTTAAAAAACAAATGAATTTATTCAGAGAGAATGTGACCTAATATAACTGATATAGAAAGTATACTGAATGTGTAACTTCAGCACAGAAGTTGGTTAGCTCTAGGATGGTTAGAATTAGCTTTCATGGAGAAAGGACCACTGTGTAAATGACAAGTTCGATGCAGATGTTGTAACAGGGTGGCCCTGGAGAAACTTCCTTCTGGCCTCTGTCCAGGGCTGCCACTGAGCTTCTGGCCACTGACCTTGATTTTGACCTCACCTCTCACAGGGACAGTACACTGTGATCGAGGTTGGGTCTTCTGCTCCACACTCAAAACTGCTGTATTTTACCTTCTGATTATCTTCAGAAAAGAGGCAAAAGAGTTTTCTGAAGAAGTTGGGACATGTTAATTCTTTTGTGAAA
This sequence comes from Thryonomys swinderianus, assembly GCA_004025085.1. Taxonomy (NCBI): domain Eukaryota; kingdom Metazoa; phylum Chordata; class Mammalia; order Rodentia; family Thryonomyidae; genus Thryonomys; species Thryonomys swinderianus. The sequence goes on along the minus strand of PVIC010001737.1, from coordinate 79,078 downwards.
TTCAGTTTTCTCAGAAATGCCTTGAAGTTGCTTGCCAACTAGCCCCTGAACTACAAGGCCCGTCTTATTGCTGTGACTTTGCAGCAGTGACTGATTTCAGTTTCTCACCAGCCATCATAGCATCTCATTATTACCAGAGAGTTGTTCCCACTGCCAGGATTACCTAGATTTTCTCAGCATTTACTATTTTAAATAGATAAAATCTGAACATATTTGGGTGCTGTGTAATGTTTCCAAACATGTACACATTGTAAACATGCAGTTCAAGTTGAGGGTGTCTATCTAATTACATATCATTTCTTTGTGATGAAAATATTAGAAATCCTTTCTTCTTGCTTTTTAAGAAGTATACAGCACATTACTATTTACCTAGATGTTCTCAAGCTGCAGTAAGAGGTATTTGATCACATATCTTGGAGCCTTTAAAATAATAGATTAAAAATGTCAGAATTCCCCTCCCCTTATATTTGTAACCATGAAATGTGCACAGCTACCGTGTATCTACTCAAGTGTGATTTTGGGGGGTTTTGAAAGTGAATTTGGGGGTTGTGTGTCTGTAAGCTGTTCCTAAAATCACGTGCTGCCTCCCAGTGGAAAGATATCAGAGTATACAGAAAAAGAAGGCTTTGAATCCTAATTTCTACATTAAAAGAGTCTTTTGACTTTTTAATTCTCCAGCAAGGATTTATTGCCCACAGTATGTGAGGCATAGTTGCAGTTTTAGAAAACAGTAACAGAAGACAGACCTTTGTGTTCTGGAGACATGATACAGAATGCAAGATAAAACGTGGCCTGGAACTCCCTGCAAATTCCCCCACAGACTGTCTATATATTTAGAAAATATTTTATGCTTAGGATCAAAGTGCACCAATGCTTCCGTCAATAGGTGACGCTCCTTGTCATGCAAGGTAATTAAGTCTTGTGGCCACTTAGTTTACCACACATGTACTGGGGTTCAATGTAGTTTTGAGGCATTTAATTCACATCTTTGGCCTGTCTTTCTAGTAAGAGGAAAGTTACAGTGGAAACAGAAGCAAGATCATTTCCAGAGTGAGGAGGCAAGGAGAGAGTGTGTGGGCACAGTGCCAACCTGACCTGACTGTGGAGAGAGCAGCGAGTCCTGAAGCTCCCGAGAGAAGGCAGGTCAGTGCCGGCCATGGGCGAAGCTTCTGCATGGTGCCTGGGTGGTGCTTGGTTTAAAGCCCCATTGCACCCCGTTAGAGAAAGGCGACCCTGGGTGAGCGGGCATCGTGGTTCCCACTGCACCCCACATCTTCAGGGAGCCATGGGCCGCTCATGAAGCTGCCCACACAGATGAACTGTCTTTCCTCTTCTCCTTCTTCTTCCTCTCCCTCCTCCTTCTCCTCTTCTTCTTCCTTCTCTTTTTCTTTAGATAGATGCTTGATGGAAAGTTTCAGTAAGAAAAAGTGTTTCTCCTAGCAAACATCTGCACACATATGTCCTTTCTTGCTCTAAGTGCATCTTCTGGTAGGAGAAGGCAGCTCAGTCCTCTTGGACTTGAGGCTCTGCACCTACCTTGCTTGTGAGCAGAAAATCTTGCTTCTTTGGGAATTAGCATCACTCAGTATTCACTCAACGATGAAAAACATATTTATGGAGGGAAATTCACATGCCAGGCCCTCTCCTAGGTCCTTACCATGCAAAGGTCTCTGCCCTTATAGAACTTACATTTTGGTGAGGAAGGGCACAGAGTAGATAATACACTTTCGTGGACAAGCAAATTTTATATTATGTGGGAACATAACAGCCTTGGGGGAAAAAAATCCTCGAGCAGGGTAATGAAGTTTGAAGCAGGTAAGAGAGGAGGGCTGAGTGCGACTTTAACCAAGCTGAGCATGAGGAATGGGAGGAGAGGACAAAATGTTTGTGTAATGGTGTGAGAAAACCCACCAGGGCCGGGAGAAGCACAGCAGGGAGAGGGTGCTCTGCAGAGGGTCAGGGAGCCGACCTGGACAGCCTCATGTCATCACTGCCAGGCCTGCAGTGTCATCAGTAAGCCCCAGTCCTATTCTCACTTTACTCTGGTTGTCCAGTGTCCTTCTCTCTTCTTATGTTCTGCCTTTCTTTGGGCACAAAACGAGGTCCTGCTCTGACTTACATCTTCTGGCCTGGAATGAGTTTGGTCTCGTCTTTTTGCCTACAGGCTGGCAAGGACGTGTGGAAACATAACTGATTTTGGGCTTTGGTCACAGCTGAGACCTTGATGGACCCGGGATGCTTTATCCTCAAGAGTACAGCAGCTGAAGACATCCTGGTTCCTTGAGAATTGATTAGTAAGAGAACGGTCTCACCTGGGAGGGACAAATTCCTTGTTAGCGTAACTCATTCCCTCTACTGTTGTGTGAATGTTTTGCTCATCTTACCACCTGAACCAACATAAGCTCCTCTTCTACCTAAACTCCTCATCAGCATAAGAACCTCATGTCACAGGATTACCATTACTCTGAGATATCTGGTGCTTCTTCTGATTATGAGATCCATGTCAATTTAGGATTATCATGACTCTCTGAGTTATGTGCTACCCCCTATGAATGCAGTAAAAAGTGGCAAGCTTGGGGTACCTTTGTCTTTGCTGCCCAAAGCAGCATCGATTAGGTCCAGAACCCAGCTTCTCTAAATTTTGTTTCCTGGCTTCATTCTTTAATTTGCCTTGTGCTGTCACAGCTCATAGGAGATCAGGGCCCACTGTAGAGGTTCTCATAATGTCCCCTTTCCCTGTTTCCTACTACATTGCATACTGTATAAACTCAATCTTCCTTGCACAGTTCAGAAGGCACTTGGATGTTTACGGTGTTTGGTGTCCCTGGCATGGAACTGCACAAGAGTGTAAATTGGAAACCAAGAGAGAAGGGCCAAGTCCATGCTGATTCTTCAAGAAGCAGCTTCCCAACAGGTCCATGGCTAAACTCTTTAGCCTTGCTTCTCCCTCAGTATAAGCTTGGATGCAAAGACAAGTAAGCCCACAGTGGATTGAGGAACACAGGCAAGAAAATCACCAATACCGATCTGTTCAGAAGGGAAAGAGAGCAGTGAAACAAGGAACCTCTGCCTGAATTTGCAGGTGGAAGTGCTTATGGTTGGATAGCTACAGACCTTTTCAAAGAGCTGGGGATGGAGCTCCACTTGGAAGGGTACGAAAAGGAAGCAGAAGCATGTGAAAAGGCACTGCAGGCAAGGAGTGGGCTTCCCAGAGGAGAACCAGCTGAGGAGAGGCGGGAAGGCAGAGAGCACCAAGGAACTTGGGCACAGCTGGAGGTGGAGTGCTACAGGACGGGGGGCATATGGTTCCTTAGGTGTGTCCTGGGCACTACTCAAGTTACTTGACTGTAAGCTCAGTAATCTCACAGCAAAACACTAACATCAATGTCTGCCTAGCAGGGTTCATGCTGGGGAGAGTAAAAGAGACAATGTATCAGCTCTTTAATCCACCTCAAGATATACTTTATACTCTTGATGCTTAGGTTTGCGAATGATTATTTCACAATGATTTCTAAAGGAAGGCAGGGCCTGCAGTTGATAGCTTCTAAGCTTTTGGGACTTTCCTACCAGCTGAAGACCTAGGCCTGAGAGAACTGCTGGACTGTTTGCCGGCAGAGAGTGGGGCTCAGGATGGAAAACAAAGGAGGGTAAGTGGGACACCAGCCTCCTGAAGCAGTCTTGGCCCTGGCACTAGGAAGCTGTTCGCTGTTTAAGAAAAAGTTGAATTAGAAGATACTTTCTGGATTTTTTTTTTTAGAACCCCAAGCCAAAATAATTATCTCTTAAATATAGATGTCATTAAAAATTCTATCCCAATGCATAGAGAAAATGTTTCTTTTTATCATTTTAAATATGTCATTAATAAAGAGTTAGAAAACGTGACCTGTAATTCAAGTTTGACCAGCCACTGCTTCTATATGACTAATTTGTTTTTTAAAGAGAAGAGATAAATGAAAACTATGTAAATAAAGATATTAGTATAGTTTTTGAACAAGGGCATTTAAAAAAATCATGGGGACATCAGTCAGATTTTTACGTATTTTCCTGGAACAAGTAAATTTAGTTTAAGCAGGTAATTACTACATTTACAAAAAGAATTTGTATAATTAAATATTGGAAAGAGTGGCCAGAATGATTTAGGCTCAGAAGCAAAGGAGTTAATTAACCTTCACAGGCAAATCTCCTCCCGCTTTTCTGACACGCTAGGATTGCGGCTCCTTTCTAGTCACCCTCGTGTGTGCAACAGAAGAGGCTTCTGTGTGTAGCACTCACACGTGTTCTGAGAAGGATGGCAGGTGGAGGTGTGAGCAGGTGCACGCACACGTTCTGAGAAAAGAACGATCCTGGCTCCAGGATTCTAATCGTTCCGCTCCCCTGGTTTCCATTCCCCGCACAGGGTAACTCCTGTTTCCCAGCAGGGGCCTGGGGGGGGGGGTCAATCCTTTAAGGCTATGGACACTGTTGAGAAGGAAACTCTATTATACACGATCACGACTGCTCTGCTAGACTCTGCTTACTTTCCAAGACCATGAAAGTACTAAAAATTGATTCATCTCTTTAGAAGAGAAAAATGCAATGTGTAGCAAGAGCCAAAAATAGTGCCCACTAATTGTACTGCTGGGAAATAACCAAGTCACCTATTATTATTCAGTGAAAAGAAAAAATGGAAATAAACTTAAACTGCTCGATAATTGTGGAATGTTAACTAATCCAAATTATAGACGCACAAAATGAAGCTGTTTAAAAGGGTAGAAAGACTATGAAAACATAGTACATTTGTATTAATGCTAAGTGCATTGTATATGTACAAAAGTGTTTGAAATATACGGTGAATATTTAAATTACATATTCCAGTAAAAGACACATCACTATCCCCCCTCGCCCCCAGTATACTCATGCTGTGGTTCTTGCTACTTTCTGAAGCGATGTCAGAAATCCTGAGTCTTTTCACGGCTGTCCCAATATCCTGAACAGACGCAAAACATTTAGGGTGATTTCTTTCAAATGAAAACATCATGGACACCCTTGTCCACCCTATTCACTGGACCTGCCCCCGTGTGACTTCTGGCTCTTCCCCAAAGTCAGATGACCCTGAAAGGCACATGTTTTGAATCCGTTCAGTACATGGAGGCAGCCAGGACAGCATAGCTAAAGCCCCTCAGGAGAGAGGCCTGCGGGAACAGCCAGGACAGAGGGACCAGTGTGCCTGAGGTCAACCAGGCGGAGCGATTTGAGGGGTTCATAATAATGTGTCTTTTGCTGTAACACATCTTAAGCATTTAAATACGGCGCATTTGTATAACGCCTTATATACACTGATTAGCATATAAATGCAATCTACACCATGGAGTTATATGACCCAGAGAGCTCCGATCTTGACAGAGCAGTTGGTCTGCATGTAAGGTGACGTGTCTGGCGTCGCCGTTCTGGGGCCGACCTCCCAACGGGGACTGTGCTGCTGCAGCCAGACTTCACTTAGATAGCTGCGCTTTCTTTTTAAATATGGCCCCACAGATGAGTTTAACCTCATTCTCACCAGTTCTACTTTATGTCCCCAAGGAGACGTGTTCCTTTCGCTCCTGAGAAGCAACACAGACCTGTGCATTCCGTAGCTGAAGGCAGCCCCAGGCCGGCCACTCCCTCCCCACGGGACTCAGGCTACTTACAGGGCCTGGCTCGGCTTCTTCCCCCGGGGCTGAGCCGCTCTGTCTCTGGCGCCGTCGGAGGCCATCACACGCTAGGAAAGAAGAGTTTTGTAAAATAACAGTAGAAAGATCTGAAATCATTTAAATCACCCCCAAATAAAGGACACAGACACTTTGTGCCACCCTGTAAGATGAGAAGAGGGTTCCCACAAAAGTGTGCGCAGCACACGCCATCTCTTCCATGGGAAGGTGGGAAATTAGACACTGAAGACTCGTCCCTGCCGCACTGTCCCTGATTCTCACAGCGGGTACAAAGCGGCCACAGAAACGCTTCCCTCGCAAAGAGGGCGGAAGTGACTGAAAATCAGAAGCCTGTGTGTGGAAGAGACACGAGACCATTATTTTGACAGTCCACATTGTAATCTTTATCACAATTTGCCAATGTTCTTTGTGGCTTTTAGAACTGAAATTAACCATCCCCCCCCCCCACCCCAGGACTTTTCTTTTCCTTCAAGCAACACTCATTTGTTCTGTAAAGAGCAATTAGGAACTTTTCAGGCAGCAGTTTCTGAAGTCCGGCCTCTTTCGCAAAGGCTGCTGAAGAAGCGGACACCAGCCATGGACTTTGCAGAGTGTAAAGTCGCGCCGCAGGCCCCGTCCCCAGGCGGGACTTCAGAACCGCACCGGACGCAGCCGCAGGAGGTCACAGCTGGGAGCAGAGCTGGGCGGCCCCAAACCCCACCCCGCGGCGCGGCGACAGGCGCGGGGCCGGAAAGGCGCGGTGCGTGCGGAGTGTGCGGGCCCTGTGAGCCCGCGTGGGTGTAGGTCCGCGTGCGTGTGTGTCCCCGCGTGCACGTGCGCCCGCGCCGCTCACCGGTGCCCGCCGCCGTCCGCTCCTCCCGCCGCGGCTCCTGCTTGCTGTCTGGGCGGCCTCCGTCTCCGCGGCCGCGCGTCTCCAAGCAGCGCCCTGGGCTCCGGGCCCCGCAGCGGGCGGGGGAGGAGAGGACGCCCCGCGGGCTCGCGTTTGCCAGCTGCAGCAGGGGAACCTATCAGTGTCCCGCAGCTCCAGACAAGGCTGGCGCTTCTTCAGCCGGGGAAAATGATCCGCGAGGTCAGAGCCGGGCCAGGTCCCGGGAGACTCCGGCCTTGCGCCTCTGCCGTCGGTGACAGGACCCGTCCGGGCCCGAGGCTCGGGTTGCGGGTGCCCACGGTGCAGATGCCCACGGTGCGGGTGCCCATGGTGAGGGTGCCCATGCTGGCCACCGCTCTGGGCCTCCGGCCTCGCTTCCAGCGCCTCCCGGCCCAAGTGCCTTGTCCCCGGACCAGAGCAACCTGCAGGTGGCTCAGTCTCCAGAAGAAGAGAGAACACAACGTGCCAGGCCCCGAGGGCAGGGAAGTGAAGGCCACGGGCAGCACCTGTGAGGAAGCTCTTCTCAGAAAGGTGACGGGGAAGAGGCTGTTTACTGCATGTCTCAGACAAAAGTGCCCAGGAACCACGAAGAAACTGAGCAAAAGCTGTCTCATTCAAGGGGTTGAATGATTGGGTTATTCCGTCTTTTAAAACTTTTTGTGAATGCCAGGCATGGGGGCTCACACCTGTCATCCCAGCACTTGGGAGGCAGAGGCAGGAGGATTGCTGCGAGTTTGAGGCTTGCCTGGGTTATGTAGTGAGCTCAGGGCCAGCTTGAACTATAAAGCGAAACCTTGTCTCAAACAAAACAAAGCAAAAACAAACAAACAACCACAAAAACCCCATAAAAAACAAACATTTTGTGCATTACAGTGTATTTGCATTTTAATTTTATTGGATTAGTTTTAGTATATGTTTGCAGTACATAGTGGTTGCAGCCCTAGTGGGGAGGTGGCACAGAAACATGTCAAGGTAAAATTCTTTTTCTGCTCTTTCCCTCCTCCCTCATCCTCTGTGTGTCTCCGAGACCTTTGCGATTGCAAAAGCTCTTTCTCCCGCTTCCTGTCATCTACTTTGCTGTTCATTTATTTTTCAGGTTTCTCACTTTAAAAAAGTATGTGCTGTTTAAAGGTCTCACAATTTTAAGATAAGGAGACAGAGAATCACTGGGTAACAAGCTCCCTCGAGTCTACAGCTAATTCTGGAGCTGGGATTTGTCCCCCTCGGAAGTGCTTGGCCTTTGCAGACCTTTTGCTTACCCTCCCCACTTCAAATATGCAGTGATATTTCCCAGAAATGCAAGTGAAAGTTTTAAGAGGCAGGCAGTAAAAGAGGTTCACAACTCGATTTATTTCCATATTTTTTCATTTATTTTCCAGAAAAAAAAAATCACATTTCAATAACAACTTACTCATATGTAGAACTCAACTTGATTCAAAATGGACATATTTCCTGAAATGTGTTATGATAAAGACTTGCATATTTAAGATTTTGTGAAATGGGTGATGGGGAAAATCATGAAGGAAAAGACTTTTATAAAAGTCATTATTTACAAAAACATGATATCTACACTTTTCCTAATTTATAAGGCAAGTAACATTAAGATGGTCTTGTGATTGATTATCTTCCCCCGGCCGAGGCTCCACATCCGGGCCTCCCTGCCCTGTGGAAGCCCGGTTACGCTGCGGGTTGTCACCACACGGCCTGACGCAGCGATGCCCCTCCCCGGCCACGCGGGATGGTTATCAGAAAACCGGACTGAATGGAGCTGTAGGAATAAAATGCAAGGCAGCCACAGTCTGGCTAAATTTAAGATATGTCTTGAATATTGTAATCCACAGTGCCTTGTGTAAATATTGTACTCAGGAGGTATTTTGTGAAGTTATATACTCAGTACTAGATTACAAAGAAGTTCAGTGTACTTAGGCTACACGGGCCACAGAGGACTCTAAAGACTGCCGCCGAGCCAGGGTCGCACGGACAGCACTGCGTTTTCTCTTTCATGGGCTGTATTTTGGTACCTTGACAAACAGCTGAGTTTCTCTGAGATCCCTTTCCTGTTTCTCATTGTTAAATACGAGTCTCGTTTTAACATCAATGGCTTGCATTGTCATTCAGCAGCAATGAAAGTTAAAAGCTCACCATTTCACTGAGCGAGATATTTTTAGTTTAAAACAGTGGTAGTGTTCAGCTTAAAGTCAAGTGACTGCTTAGCCTGCACTACAGCTCTGCTCCTAGAAGATTAAGTTTTCATCCTATGAACTCTCTGCTTTCTCCGGAAAAATGTGGCAGCAATTGTGCAATCCCCCTTGTTTTAGGCTGAGAGAAAGAGGTGTGGGGCAGGGCTGGGAGGAAGAGAGGAGGAGAGGAAGGAGGACAGGGACGGGAAGGACAGGAGGACAGGAGAACCAAACAAGAGTCTCTCTTTCTGCATGCTCAGGTAGCAAAGTGAGAGCCACAGGGCAACCTGCTAAACCAGCCCAGCTGACTGCCACACTAGTAATTGCAGGGAAAGGAAAATACCTGGCTTGGATTTTGTCCCAGAGATCCCGGTGGCACATACTTTGTGTATACTACCTAAAATAGCTAAAACGATGATGTATGAATAACACTAAGCATTTTTTTTGGTCAAAAATATCAAGAAAGTGGAATAAAATGGGAAGAGGTGAATTCACACCTGCGTGATCTCCTCTTCCCGTGGAACATGCGAAGCTGGAAATGTGGTGTATCAACTGAGTCTCAGACTCAGAGTAGATGAAAACTGAACAGTATTTAGGGAAATGGAAAGTGATTCAGCTTTATTCTCTGCTCTCTGACAACAGACAATTTACCCAAGATTTATTTTTTTTAAAGGAAGCATGTTGGTTTCATGTCAAAAAGAAAAATTTGTAAAATCAGCAAAGCAGCAAAGACCTGAACCGTGCATGGGAAGGACATAGAGGAGCACCCTCCTAGGTTTAGCTAACGGTTTTTTTTAACAGGGTTATGTAAAAATATTGTCAGAGTTCATTTGTCGTGACTCAGTTTCTTAAAGTTGTCCAGTAAAATATTGCCCAAGGTTGTTACTAGCGTGAACTCCGCACTACCCAGGATGTGAACATGTGTAACCAGGAGGGTCATGGTGTAGCAGTCACAGTGCCCTGTGGGTATTAAATATTGCACTAAAAAAACTAGAAATAAGTGTTTTGCATATTTTAGAAGATAAATTCACTAAGAGGTACTAGTGAAAACAGCAATTCATGTGAAATGGCAGGGAGTCCCTTAAAATTAAAAAAAATTCTAGAAGCATCTTTTCAAAGCATTCTTGATTATATTATTTGATGTTCTTGAATGATGTATATAGTGTTGAGGAAAATTTTCCAAAGTAGTTTTCCAGGGGTGCCTAGAAATGAAGTCTTCCTAATCCAGTCAGCTTCCTGAGTTCCATGAAACACAACTGTTTCCTGTCAGTGTCCCAGGAATGAGAAACAGGCACAGGCCCATCTGTTCTCAGCCTGCAATCAGCATCTGCCTGAACGAGCAGACTTGAGTGGGCCCGGGAGACTCTTGCTGAATGCAGCGTAACATACTTCACGTCTTTTCTTTACAACGTTAAAGGACATTTAAACTATATTTACTTTTCATTGAAACATCTATTTAGAACAGGTGATGCATAGACAGGATAGAAGGAGGAAATCAGAAAAACTGTATGTGGAAGGAAAAATAACTTTAAAAGTAGAGAATAAATCACTAAACTATTGGTGACCTATCAGCCAAGTAGAGGCTTTTTCTTGTGGGGTTACCCCGTTAGGGTACAAATCAGACATTAAGTACAGGGGCCCAGCCAAGTCTCACCACAGTCAGCTCAAAAGATATGGAAATGAGGAGGGGCCTGCATTTTCACAGGATGGTAAAATGCAACCCTCACGTCCTGCAGACAAACCTAAGCAGGCGCAGGTGGAGTGTTTCCTCCTTTGTTTATCTACTCGGAGATCTGAGCACTTTATTCCCATCTCATTTTCCTCTGCACGTTCCATGGATGAAATTAAGTGTTAAAAGGGTTAAAAACGCAGGGAAAATACGGGAAACCCCGCAGAGAGCAGAGTACATGGTGGGGGTGGGAGCTCACCCATCCAAACAGCCTCCTTTGTTCATGTGACTTGGACTGATTGGTTTGTTTGTACGAGTAATTTAATTTGAATTGTTTTGGAGAAACTTATTAAAATTTGAAGCTATATGTAAAGCCCTCCCCAATTTTAATGTTTTAAAAACTCCTGCTTTATGTTCATAAAAAGGCGGGGGGAACTGCTGGGCAGAATATCTAAAGGCAAAATGATTCCATTTGCACTGAAAGGGATTTTGCTCAAATGTGGACCCTTCTGGAGAAGAAAAAGCTTCTCTTGTGTAGATGTCTGCATGTTTTATTGTCTCTGTCAAATTTAATTAGTGGCCCATGATTTTTTGAAAAAAATGTAAAAAAGGTGGTTATAACTTTTGGAGTGAGGTCAATAGGTGCCTGTGAAGTCTAAAGACTATGAAATAAATGAAATCACCTCATAAGTTCTGGGCCTGGGTTCCCTTGTCAAGAAAAAGACTTTGCAGAGAGAGTGAATGCCTGCAACTTTCCTTCTTACTGCTCCAGGTGTTTTTATGACACTGAAGAGAGGCCAGGAACGTGGAAATGCAATGGCACTTTTAGCTACTGTGGGAGGAGAGAGGGAAACAGAAAAGGTACAGAAAGAATAGAGATTTTTCTAGGAAGGAAGAACCTTATCTTTTCTTTTTCTTCTTAGACTGAAGGTAGCTCAGCAGACTGAATGAAAGAATAAAATGATATGAAAATTAGAATTTAATGCTTCAAATCTGACACAATATCAGAACTAAAAAAGACCTTAGAGATCTATTGAGGGGAATAATTTTCAAATTTGGGGTACTTACCAAAATCACATTCTCAAATCCCATCTCTAGAGAATGATTAATTCGATAAATGTGACACCCACTGTATTTCAGGCCTTGGGGACAGTGTCATGACATGTCCGAGTCACAGGATGAAAGAAGTTTGCACACCATACTTCAAGGAACACGATTCTTTTCAACTATTTTGTTATAGGAATTATTTTCATATCAATGCCACATGCTGTGCCTCACCTTGGCCTTCGAGTGGAGTATAAATACTAAAATAAAATAGAGTTTTTCCCAGAATGGATAGAACAGAACAGATCAGACACTCTTTTTCTTTTAAGATAACGGGGGAACTAGCTGTAGTATTGGTTTGGACAAATTAAATAGTCTGCCTGAGCCTCAATGTCATCATAGGTAAGGAAGAATTAAAAATCATCCTTAGGCGCTCAGAATTTGGGGAATTTATCAGAATGAAGTGAGCTAATGTCTGCAGCAATTTGCAGGTGGTGAGCCCTCAGGTTCCCTGGGTGGCAGCGGCTGCTGCGTTGTACCTGTTTGGTCAGGAGCCTCAGCAGGTGTCTGTCAGAGGGAGGTGTGAGCCCAGAGTGTGGGAATGGAAGACACTGTATAGCTCATTCACGTGTTGCTCTCATGTTTAAACTAGATTCTAGAGAACCTCCGTCACTGCTTGGAGATGTTTTGCCTACCAGGATTTTAGGTACAATTTTATTTTTAAAAAGTGCTATTACAAAAAGCTGGAAAATCACTAGCAGCCCCAGGGCTTCACGTGAAGGAGAGAAACTGGTCAGGCCAGCGACCTTGGCAAGGTCACACAGCGGGAATCAGGGCTGGAGCTACTGGGCTTGCTGCTGTTGTTCTCCCTCCTCCTCCTTCTCCTTTTCCTCCTCTTCCTCTTTTCCCTCCTCCTCTCCCTCTTCTCCCTCTTCCTCCTCTTCCTCTTTTCCCTCCTCCTCTTCCTCTTGTCCCTCCTCCTGTTCCTCTTCTCCCTCTCCCTCTTCCTCTTCTCCCTCCTCCTCCTCTTCCTCTTCTCCCTCCTTCTCCTCATCCTCCTCTTCCTTCTCCTTCCTTCTTCCTTTTTTCTCATGGTCCCAGAGGTTGAACTCAGGACCACGTGCTTACCAGGCACACACGTGAGTGGACCACTAAGCAACACCCCTGGACCAACTTCTGCTTCTCTGAAGAGAGGATTTCAAAATGGAATTGTGTAATTATGGCTCAAGTACTTGCAGATGGAGACTGAGTAAAATATATATATAAAAACGAAAGTGAAGATCTGTAGTTTGCTTTCTATTCCTATGTTTATTCAATCAAAACCATTTGAAATGTGTCCCTCCTTTCTTAACAGGTGAGATGTTCTCAAATATTATGCAGTGAATTTCCATGTTGTGTGCAGGTGTAAAAAATAGATCTTTTTAAAAAATTAAAAGTTTAATTTTTAGTAATTATAATTTCCAATTATGATAAAATTCAGGTCATTGATAATTTATTTTTAAAAAATTCATGAAAATATGGGCTTTATTTGAAGAGAAAAACATATTTCCCATGTTGCTAAAATAAAGTAGTATCATTTATATTTTCTATCTTTCTAGAGCAGAACTTTCTAAAGTTTAATTTACAGGAAATAATGTTCTTATAAACTAGAATAATTTATTTCTGCTTTAAACTATGGTACTGAGATTCCCTGACTCTGGACTAGCCCATTTTGACCTGCACAGGACCGATAGGGAACCTAACTAGACAGGTCTTTGACACCTGAGGCACTGACGGGGGCCAGGATCCTTTTTCAGAGCATGAATTCATATTCTACTGTACTGCAGGTATCGGTTTAGTAGCAGATTATAACCCATAAGATTAAAAACAAAACACAAAAATCTAAACTCCCATTGTGAACTTATTGTGTTATGATCTGACCCATTTTCAGTTTCCTGTTTCAGAGGTTTCCTGTGAAGATTCTGGTAACTAGGCTTTGGTACTTTTTGAAATCACTGACCTCTTCTTTTTGTAAAGACCAGTAGTGGGATGAGAGGATTTCTTCATAGTTTCAAATTTAGTTCCTGGAAAATTCTGAATGGTGTGAGAGATTACTGAAACCAGCTTTTCATTACATTTTTACAATGACAAATTTTTTGGAAGAAAAATCTTTGTGTTTAATTACTAATTCTAAATCTATACAAAATAAGATATAAAGAGAAAGACATGAGAAGCAGCAATATTTACACATTTTTAATATACTTTGTTAATATTCAGTATGTTTTTCTTGAACTGATTCCTTAAAAACACATGTTTATATTCATATGTTGGATAATTCTCAGTTTTCTGCCACTTACTCTTTACTGGCTTTTGTGTTCTAAATTTCCACAGGCTTCATGAGATGTAAATTTTTGTAATTTTCTATTTTGGTTTCAAAACCAAATAGAATATCTTTACTTAAAATGAGTATGTTAATTAGTCTGTTGGAAAAAAAAAGAAAACAGCACTAGAGCGCTGTAGGGAGAAAACTGAGAGTTTGAATACTAAGAATTCTCCGAAGGTAAAAGCCATCTTTTTGCACATACTCTTGATAGCACTGACTAAAGAGTACAAATATTAATTTAAAAAGTTCCACTATAAACAATTGCCAGTCACAATCTCATTTTAAAAGTAAGACTTAAAAAATTTAACTCGATTTCAAAATTTAAAGGAGCTAAGGGTTCTTTGTTTAATTTGGGTAAACAGAAGATGAGATTTAGCAACGAAGGGTAAATGCAACAGCTTTTAGTTATTTAATAGTGTAACCTAGAATAGGAACTAGTTATGTTTCAAATAAGTTCTGTGACTTAAAGGAAGACGAATGGCTTCAGGTAGTAAAGGGGGTTTTCCAAATGGGACAGCGGGAATTGTTTTCTTCGTAGTCCTGCACAGTGGGGCCAGGTGCAAGAACTGGCATTTCTGAAATGACTTGGGTAACACTTCTCTTGATTCCCCAAGAATGACAAGAGATTTGCCTTTTACACAGTGACTCTTAATTATCCAACAGGAAATTTATTGCACAGTAATGTGAATAGAATTTCAATTTTAAATTGCATTTTTTCCTTCCTGCATGATATACATGATGACAATTAAAATTCTTCTGGATCAAAATAGGAGACTAAAAAGTATTTTTTCCCCTCAGATTCTCTTCATGATGTGTTTATTCCAGTGGGTGAGGAGGAAAACTTGAGGTATCATTCTCCCATGCAGGAGAGGAGAGACCACCATTCAGAGTAATTGTGCAAATGCTGGTAGCCAGTTCAATTATGGAAAGTCTTGAAATCTTAAAATCATAATTTTGGTGTTAGTCTGACTGATTATTCAGCAATCTCAACATTTGCTAAACAGCAGAGAGAGGGGGAAGGAGTTAAGACTTCAACATCTTCTTTACTCTTGGTTATAATTTAATATACTTAAACTCTAAATATGAATTGCTTTCCCTTTTTTACATAAGTTATAAAAATAAGAGGCCCTGTTTATACAGTTTGCATTTTTATGAAATTTGCAGTTTGAAAAAAAAGCTTTTTAAAAAGTGGTAATTAATGCTTCTCTTTGAATATGCTGTAACCTTAGATTTTTTTTCTCCTGAAATAGTTTCTGAATTTAACCCACTAAACATCTGAAGATAGAATTTCTATTTAGCACTAGAGTAAACCATACTAAGGATTGAAGAAAAGCAATTTTTTTCTTCCTGGTTCCATTTATGCTTTTTATATGTGGCACCCCCTTTCTGACAGCGATCAACGTTGTACTGAAATTTTATGTATTGACAAAATGCAATGTACCTCTGGAAGTACTGGTCATTCAGTCAGTACTACTATTAAATTTACATACCACAGTTTAAATTACATCCATTTCAGAAATGGTAAAATACTAAAACTCAAGTGTCTAACTGCCTTACTGGAATGAGTACAATTTACAAATACAATAATTACATTTTAAAACCATTAACAATATTACACCTAGAAGTAAATACTGTAGGACTGGGTTACCGCGGGACCGCAAGGGCACACTGCCCAGGTCACTGCTGCTGGCGATTCCTCCCAAGTACAGAGCTGAACTCATTCTCCTCCAACCTGAGTCACAGCCTGCTTCTCACATGACGGTTCTGCGCTAGGACTCTTGCAAATCCTCATAAGCGATTTGATTAGTTATCTGCCAAGTACTTTCCTGCAAAAGAAACGTACCTACGGGTTACTGGAGAGCACGCCAGTGTGATTATTGCGCGAATAACATTTCACTCCTCTTGCCTCCCTCTTAGTGTCATACACTGCACGCTCCGGGTACAATCCTAACACGAAATACATAACCCTCACTAAGTTTTTATTTTCTACCCCAACTAGGTGCCCTTTCAGACTTGAAGAGACTTCTAGAGATTCGGGTTTCGCTGACAACAGGTTGCATCATGAATGAGAATCCAAATTATTGTAGGAAGAATGCTCAAATAATTTATTTTCCAATTTTGGTCAGCGTGACTGGGATACGGTTACTAACTGTACCAATGTAACAACCATACATAATGAGATTCAGGGGCAGCAGATAAGGCTATCCCCAGTGGGTACAGCCCCTAGGTGTCGTCCCCAACATAACACAACAAAACAGAAAAATCCAAACCATCCCCCCAGATTTATACCAGCAAATCACTGACAAATATATCAGCCTATTATTGGGAAATTTCCTACCCCCATTACAAACCCAGTCATTTGTGCCAAATAAGACTTCCCTCAGGCCACGCCCACTTCCTGGGCAAGCAGTTCCAATCCGTGGCGTACATTCTCATGATTGCCATTAACGGGAAAATTGGGTCTTCCTAGGTCTCAGGCCTGCCAGATCTAAAGTCTATACAGGCCTGTTGGAGAACAACAATTTTCAAGGAGTCTAATACTCCTAATAAATTTCGTGTGTACTTTTTCTCTTTTTCTTAATTTTCCAGGAGGAGACAGAGCCAAAAGCCAAGAGCATCGTTTTGTTTTTTTTTTTTTTTTTGTCCATGTAAGAGAAGCAGAATGACTCAAACACACATCTATGCCGTGGGAATGGCTGGTCAGCTCCACCGAAGAAGTGGCCAAAGGCTTCTGTCTCCAAGTTCCTGTTGTATTTATATATCCGTCACTCAGCGGTTGGTCTGCCTGCGGAGTGGGGTGGGGTTCTAGGTAAGGGAGGGGAAGATGATCTGAAAACCATGACCTACTTCTCGGGGAGGAGTAATTAAGGTGACCTTATTTTGCAAATGAATTTCCAGATGGCCACACACCTGCAGCAAACCTCTTCTTGATGAGTGAAAATCGATACCCTGCTCCAACAAGTTCAATGTCACAGCCGGAAAGAGTGCTTCCTTCACTCGTGAACTGTACAACCAGCGGGGAAGGTTTGCTTGGACCTTCCGAGAGCTGAAATCTTGCCAATAGAGAACCCACCCCTAACAATAAAGAAGAACATTATTACAATATGATGATCATTGCGACAGTCTAGATGTAATTTTGAAAATTAGGTTTCAAAGCATGAAATTGGATTTGCTTTGAAATAATAAATTCTTCAGGGACCAAACAGGGATAAGTAAAATGCCTCAGCAAATCTCATGTGAAATACCCTTCGCACCTGGGGTAACTGCAGTTCAGCAAAATGGTACTTGAAGTTTGGGGTCTCGCTGTGGAGAGAGCCCTGTACTTTGCACCCTGCAAGTACATCCAAGGGAGGAATGTCACATACTGTGCTGGGGGGGACCCGGGAGCAGACGAGGCAGCGGGGCTCTTCCCTGCCCAAAGCATGTCTGCATACAGTGACTCTCGGGAGGAGAAGGGAAGAGAAAGGGGAAGAACCACAGGAGGATTCTCTGCTCTTATGACTGACATACCTACAAGCAAAGATGATGTTGTCAAACATTCTCTTTGTTTTTAGTGCTCTACGTACTTTGGTTGCTAGCTGGCGGATATCCATAGTAGTTCTGGCTTCGCGTATGAAATAAAACAAGCTTGTGAGTCCCTTACCTCCATTTTCTGACTTCTGAGAGATATCCGGGATCTTCCACAATATTCTTTGTTGTTCAGCATTCCTGAAAATAAGATAGACGAAGGCTTTCCCAGAGGCATTCCAGATTTTTTCCAGATAAAGCTCACTTTTTACAAAACAGATCTTCAAAAGTTTAACTGCTAGTTAAAGATCAAAGAAGGAGAAACTGGACTCAGTTGTAGGAAAGTGAATGCCCCGCGACATCATCATGTTGAGTGGAATAAATCAGACGTGCAGCCTAAATATCACATGGTTTGTCCTCTATGAGAAAAACTATAAATAATGGAGCAGAATAAAAGATGGATAATAGGACACAAGGGATAGATCCTCGTCGGATGGGAGGCATCAGGGTTGGCAGGAGAGGGTTGGAGGAATGAAGACGCGTTCCGCCCATGCTCCAACACGCAAGATGTGTGTCATAGGGAGGTACAGCCTACTAATTAAATTTTAAAACATTTTGGAAAAACCACAGGAACAAGAACAAAGCAGCCACAGTCCTCCTGCTTCCTGCCCTGGAGCTGTTCTCCCAGGGTACCGCCGTCCTCTACACAGGAAGCACGCGTGTCACGGAGCCATGACCTGCCTGAGCTCGAGCCCAGCCTGGGCACCTCAGTGCTGTCTCAAAACACACAGAAGGCAGCTCTGCGCGACGCCCGGCCCACCCCCAGGTCCTCCGTACCAGACGGCCGGCGGGAGCACAGCCTGCAGCTTGGTCACGCCGCCGTCCACGGGGACCAGGAACTGCACATTGTTGAGGGCCACGGCGGCGGCCATGGCGTCCGAGTTGTACTTGTAGTCGATGCGCAGGTCGGTGCTGGCGGGCTCACAGCGCCAGTTCACCGCTAGGTTCAGGGGTGTGGACTGAATGCCGTGGGCCGACACCTTGCCAGAGGACGGGAAGAGAGCCGTGAGTGTGGCCTTCCATGGGAAACGGCAGGAAAAACACCCTCTTAAATCATCCTATTCCCATAGAAATGGTTACGTTTATTTGCATTTTTGTAAAATGTACCATCATCTGGGTAGTTTACTTTCAATGGTTTCTTTACAGTACTTTAAATAAATGTTTTTAAACCACAGGCTACTTTAGAATTGCTCAGGGAACATATCAAAAATGCAGGCCCCTGGTCTTAGCCTGAGCCCAGTAGACAGACGTCTCTAGGCTGCCAGAGTAAGGAGACACCACCATTCATTTCTATAGATTTAAACACTGCTTCGGTGTTAGCATCTGTCTACAAGTTTCCTGGTAACTGAAGAGTGTGGTCATGGTTGAGATGTGCCGATTTCTACTAAAATACAGCTTTCTCCATCCCCCCAGCGTAACCTGAGCATATTTAATGTACAATGTCTGGGCGCTGACAATGGTCTAGGAGGAGCCGGGAACATGCCCAGCAAGGCAGCGGCTCCCTAGAGCACAAGAGGCTCCAGCCCCAGTGCCACCAGCAAATGACCCCAGCGCGTGGGGCAGCCAGGTGCTATGGACTCTTGTTTGTAAATAGGCTTATTTGCTAGATTAGTAATAATTTCAGGTAAGTGCAATTCTGGACAAAATAGAAAGTTTTCATACACAGTATTGTGCTGTATTAAACTTTTCTTTGATATTAAATTATTTCTTAACATTAAGTTTTATTAGCACTGTTTCATAGGACTACTGCATTAGAAAAATCCAGATTATTTACTTTGAATAAGTTGAAAAACAGGTTTTAGATTAGCAACTGTGATGGTTAATCCTGATCCATAAACTACTTTGGATTAAGGAATGCCTGGTAGATTAGTATTCTGTCCAGTGTGGCTGTGTGGGAGGAGGAGGTGTGGCTTTGGGGTCCATGTCTGGTCCCTGGTCCCTTCCTTGCTGCCTCTGTCTCCCTGCTGGGCTTCCCACTGCCATGAATGAAGCGGCTGTGTGCGCCTGGCCTTCTGCCATGATGCTCCTGCCTCAGAGTGTCTGATAAGCTGAATCTCCTGAAATCATGAGCTGAATTAAGCTTCTCTTCAAGTCCTGGGTGTCTGTATCACAGCAGTGAGAAGATGACTAATACACTAATATTCTTAATAATACGACAGTAATCTATTTTATCAATACTTATAACCTTAATGGTATGATTTTTTGCAACTTCATTTTTATGGCATATTTCTATAGTTTTTAAATAAAAATACTTTGCTTATAAATTTAAGAAGATATAGGAACTTTTTTTTTTTTTTGAGACAGGGTCTCACCTTGTAGATCAGGTTGGCCCTGAGCTCACTATGTAGCCCAGGCTAGCCTCCAACTCAGCAATCCTCCTGCCTCTGCCTCCCGAGGGCTGGGATTACAGGCATGAGCCACCATGCCTGGCATTGTGGTAGACGGTACTGATTGCTGGTGGGCATAAGACACCATGCCCGGTATTGTGGTATGTAGTTACCAGGGGATCAAACTCAGGACCTTGTGCTTGCCAGGCAGGTGCGGGAACCACTGAGCTAAATCTCCAGCCCCTATAGGAACATTCTCGTCAGTACTTCCAAATTGTCCTTTAACACTTCTATTTTCTTATAGCTTTTATGTAATATTGAAAGAAATGTTACTTATTCTCTTGCAATACTAGGTCATTTAGAATATGCATTTGTATGGTGACAGAGACACTCTGACCACATCAATATGCTCACCTGATATTTGAGCATGTCCACATTGTAGTAGGTGGCCTGGGGCTTTTGTTCAGATACCTTTTTTAGGTGAGTCATCAAATTTGGCATGTTTACCCAGAATTCCTTGGTATTGGCATCATTTTGTGTGCTATCACTATTTAATGGGGAAGAAAAGTAAATGATTAGCATCTTTTAACAAATATCATCTACACAAGAAGCATCATAGCAAATATCCATCTGATTTCTAGGTCCATCTTGACAACTAGTGAGATTATAGTATTCACAGTACAGTGGTTTTAATACAAACACAGTTCTGGATGGTATCACATTTGCAGGTTAATACCAGAGGGAGGAGCTATTATGTTGCTGGAAATCTCAGTGAGTGGCCAGGTCTATTAACCAATCCTGATGGCAGTGGACTGCTTCAAAGAGTAAATGATTTTTTAAAAGCCAAACTTATGAGCTCAAAGACATCCTGAGGCATCTCATGCCAGGTCCTCTGGCTGTAATCACGTTGCCAGGCATGGCAAGGCTGGGCTGGGTGGGGATTGCTGTGTTCAGGGAAACCCCAGGGGTCACTTACACAGAGAAATTTTAGTAAGGAGAAAACATGGCCACTGTAGAGAGAGAGACCTTGAGATGTATATCAGGACTCGCGGGGGGGAGGGGACCATGGTAAGGACCACTGCTTTTGTTTGAAAATAAATAACTTGATGCAGTTGGTTGTCTCGGTATCAAATGTGTATTAGTGTGCAGTTGAACGTGCACACACCGACAATAGAGACTCACTTCATAATAACGGAGAATGAGAACAAATGTATTTATATAAACAAACATGTTCCTCGAGGTTCTTAATGTTATGCATGTAAAGTTTTGTCAAAACAATGAGTATCCAATGAAAATGCTTCATACAAAAGACTTTCAAGCTCATGTGAAGAGGAGCTCACACTCCCCACGCCATTTAACTTTAAAAGATGCTCATACAACAGGAGGTATTTCCGGTTATTGTTGGGTTTTTTACACATCATCCTTACGCGCCGTCTACTGATAAGAACACAATGGATACACTGTCACTGTTACAGGGTTTATTACTTTAAGTGACTTTTTAACCAGTTGAACCAGCTGGCTGCTAACATACACCATGCGCCCAGAGCTGGTTAAAGTTCTGTGTGAGTCTACAAGAATTCTCTTGATTGTGGTTGGTGGCCGTGCGAGGGTGCGCCCGTCACCATGCGCAAAGTGTGAAGCCCCATGGCTCTAAACACTCATGCAAAATCCTATTTACCAGCAGAGAAGCTGGGGGTTTGGCAGGACGTGTTCCAACCGGCCAGAATTTACCACCCGAAAGGTCAGCGCAGCTGGGGATGGGTTGTTGGCGAAGTGTCTGGTGATGCCGGCAGGAAAAGACAGCACCATCTCTCCGGTGACCTTCACGATACATCTGGGTGCAAACACAGGACAGGGGAGAGAGGAAGCCAGGTCAGCCCGAGGGGTCGGGACAGTCGGGACAGAAAGAGATCAGCATAGCAGCGTCAAACAGAGGACTTGAACCTGGGGCCTTCAGATTGAGATACGACCCAGCGCCTTTTAAACATTATACAAATATTCACTTCGTGTGTGTGTGTGTGTGTGTGTGTGTGTGAATTTCTAATTATCGCAATGTCATTCGTTGAGAAAAGACAATCCTTTCTCTCTGGAAGACCTAGGGAATTTTGCTGACATTCATCTGTCCACATAAGTCTGGGGTCTCTCTCCGGCTGGTACATTTCGAGTCTTTCTTTCAGCCAGCACCACTGTCTCGATTCCTATAGCTGGACTAATGGTTCTGAAGTCAAGTAGCGTCAGTCTTCCGAGTTTTCTTTCTCAACGCCAGGCTGGACACAGCAAGTCCTTTGCATCTCTTCATGAGATAGAGTCACGGTGCCAGTTTTAACATGGAACCAGTTTACGGACGGCCTCAGCTTCCTTGTGCTTTTTACTTCTCCCTCTGACTTTTCTTCGCAGATTAGGTACCTTGTTAAATCTTTCGGTAGAGGGCGCCAGAAAGACACTGCACCTTGCAGGTGCAGGATTCTCGCTCTGGGCTCGCGCAAACTCGCTGCGCAGACTCCAGCCGCGCGCGGGGGCTTCTCTTGCGCTCAGGGGTCCCCGCCTTGCCCGAAGAGACAGCGCACCGGCCTCACGTGCTCGGGAAACAGGGCAGAGCCACGAGCATATGCAGGTTCAACCAAAACCGTTTAGAAAAAGTTGTGTTGGCTAAGGACAGAGTTCTTCTACTTGTCCTTGTTTTCCTAGCCATGCAATGCAGCAGCAGCTATTTCCACAGCACGGACGCTGTGGAGGGAACCGTGGTACCGTGGAGACAACGCAAAGTCTAGGGGAGCCGTGCAAAGCTGCCTGGCCTCAATGCCCCTGCGGGTGACTGTGCGTCCCGCAGTGACTGCCCCACACCAGGGACAGGGGCCCGGAATGAGGCTCGTAGGTTAAAACGCTGCTCCCAGCCGAGCACAGGGGCTTGGTTTCCCCTCATCACGGGGTACCCTGTCTATCTCTGAGATTCGTGGGGTGCACCCGGCCCGGCTGAGGTGCTCCCCAGTCTGTATTCAAAGTAGCTCATGTGAGGAATAGCTCGTGCAGGCCCTGAACGGGGGAGGCCTGGCGGGTCGGTGGGGCGGAGGACCCGGGAGGTCCCTGAAATCACTTCCGGGACACCCACGGCTTTGCACGGCCCTGAGCGAGCGTTTCGGCTTCTGGGAGTCCCCTCCCGAACACCACTGTCTTCCGGTTTAAGTGCAAACTACGGTTTCCCTCCTGTACCAGTGAGTCCGTTAACCTCCTCTGATCACAGCGCTGACTGGGCTGAGCCGTCCACACTCCTGGCTTCTCCATCTGTTTCTCTTGGTTCCGGCCAGGCTGAGCTTCCCGGGACACGGTCAGTCACTGCTCAGTGGTTCTTAGAACTGCTTTTGGGGAAAGCCACACAGGGTTCATCCTAGGAGGGTCCCGCCGAAGCCATGTGTTGGCAGGAGATGTGAATTGTCTTCTCTTGTTTTACTTGAGAGGCTACTTCTACGATTTTTCTCTAGAGCCTCTTTCAACTGTTTATTGATTTCTGCTGCTATCATTTCAGAAAATTCTGACTTCCTCTGGATTAGTCCTGGGTGGGCTGGAGGTCTGGGATTGCACTTTGCTTTTGCATCTTGTAGTTTTCTAATTTTTAGTTGTAATTTGTTTATAAGCATCAAGAGATTTTTGTTGATACTTCTAAGTTTCTTATGTTAGGTGTTTTTATCACCAGTAAGGAGGCTTCCTTAGGAAATGTCTGGGACTCAGAGATGTCTGCTACATGGGGCTGGCTCTTGGCCTTTGTGTCTGTCTCAAGACCCCACCTTCCCGACATATTAGGTATAAGAAGTTGTTGTCTTTGTCGTCAGCATCCAGGCTCTGGCACTGGACTGTGGTGATGATTATGACCCTAGACAGCTGCAGCATTGGGTGAATAGTGAATTACAATAGGCATGGCATCCTGAGCGAAGTAGTACAGTTAGCAGCAACAGTATCATCAAGCACAGCCTAGAAACTGTGGTTACTGCCAGTGTGGTACTTTAAACACTGGGAGGAAGATCGACATTTGTATGACAGCATCTCACCACTGTAGTAGCAGCTCTGGAGCCCTCTGTCCTGAGAGTCTTTACCAGCTGTGGTAAAAAGTCTGGTGACTGCTGCTGAGCACTGCCCAGCAGAAAGACAGCTCATCAAAGCATGAGGCCATGTCCTTGTCCACCCTGCCCACCAGACCCGGGCCATGTGACTCCCCCGCCATCAAAATGACCAGGAAATGGCAACATTTGAATCCTTTCAGGACACAGTGGCAGCCGGGGCCATGCAGCTGGGGACCCTCAGGAGAGAGAGGCCTGTGGAGCTGCAGCAGGGTGGGGACAGAGGGATGCGTGTGCTCTAGGCGAGGGTGGGTATTTTGAGGGGGTTTCATGGTGATGGTCTTTTAGTATAATGCATTAAAAAATTAATTGAAGTATTCATGGTATCTTATGATCATACCTCTTAATAAAAAAGTTAAAAAGCCATTTGGCTCAACTAGGTTCCCCTTTGTTTGTCAGTCACATTCAGATCTGGAAACTACCATGATAATATACCGGAGAACACATCTGACCTCATATGTGGGTACAGTGGCCCGCGGCCCATGGATGTGGACACCTCCGGATTTTACGGGCTGACTCGAGTAAAGAGGAATATAGTCAGAACACATGCAAAACATATATTGTTGTTAATGCGTAAACATAGCACAAATTCCCCCTTTAAAAATGTTTTCACTACCTCAAGGGTAGGCTGTAGGTGGACATGGCTGTGACATTTCCCCACCTGTCATATTTTGACCCACCAACTCCTCTGTTAAATTGACCAATGCTCTAGTCTCAGCAGATGAACATGTAAGAGACACAGTGCAGTTCGGGAGCCCACAGATGCTCTGAATTCTGTCCAGAGAACTTCTTACCAAGAGGTAAAACATTAAATCCCATCACATATACATTCAGTTGAATCGGGTTAGTGTGTGAATCGGGTTGGTGGAATCAGGCACGTGAAAACAGAGGCAGAGAGCTTGCTTTGCTGTGATTTCAGTTTACTTGGGCCAGTCTGCTCTCAGAAGGGTTCCCTGTTCCCTGCTGTTGTGGATGTGGGGAAGGCATTTTCTTTCTGGTTACCATTTTAGTGATGCACTGTTCCAATTTATATGCCTGTGATTCTCCTGGGGAAGACTACGCTGATGAAAACCATGGTCTGAATTTTATTTTTGAGGAGTAAACTTCCTGATTGTTGTAGAACTAACTTTACATTTTCTGCTACTTGCAACCATAATAGACTTCTTGCTAACAAGATGACATTGGCTATTTTGATACTTATTTAAAAAGTGATGGATTAATATTACTAGTTAAATGTTACTTCTGTCCTAGGCATGGCATCTGTTATTGTGAGTGGAGTTCTCTCTTTGGCCTGAGGAACAGTCGTGCTGTTGCAGGGGTCCCCACTGGTCAGGGTGGGCAGTAAACAGTGTCAGGGGCTTACTTGCTCGGGTCCGCTGCTTTGAAGTAGGCGTTGACAGTTTCTGTGAAAGCCGCTGCCACAGGCAGGGTGTCCTGGGCTCCCATGGTGAGGGGGCTGGGTCCCCGGGAAGAGCCTGTGGGAAGGGGAAAGCTTTGTTTATTACGGGACTAGGAACATGGAGTATGGGGAGCACAAGCTCATTCAAGGGTTAGGGTCTTAAATTAACACCCAAAACAGATGTGTTCACAGCCCTAATGCTGTATGTATGTCCAACACGGAGCTCAAGTATTTAAAAGGAAATATTTGGCTAGTTTACAGACAAACACGCTAGAAATTAATTCTACGGTGTTTCTATCTCACTATGGTGGAAAATCCAAGCAGGACACAGTCACAAGAGTTTTCAAATGTTTTGCATAAAACATCAGGCAGTATTTGCATGACAGTTTGTACAGCAGGTGGTTAGTAAAAAAAAGTATTAGCTTTCTGTTTCTAATTTGAGAATTCAACCATATCAGTTGTTTGAATGCATTTGCATTTCTTCATCTGGATGAGACAATGAGCCCAGTGGGATCATGTTACACACTGTCTCTCTTTCTGGATCCTTTCCATGTCACACACTCAATTACTCTTAGATCTAATAAACTCAAATTCATATGTCTACAAACACATGTACTGAAATGTACAGCACAAGCCCATAAATGCATCGACTTACACTATGGAAACATCTGCTCCTTTACTGAACACCCGCAAAGCTGGCTCTAGATTAGGCTCTTTACAGGAACTGTGTCATCTAGTCCCTCTTGACGCTAGGACAGGGACCGCAATTCCCGTTTTACAGAAGAGAAACCTGAAGTTCAAAGAGGAAAGTGACTCGCTCAAAACGACGCACTGGGTAGGAAACAAAAGTCCGAAGCCAGATGTGCCTCCCTCAAAGCTCCTGTTTCTACAGCCGCCCTCAGGTTTGTGGACACGAGCAGCTCGCGCTGCTGTTTTGCTGGACTGCATGGTGTCTGTCAGGTGGGAGCTGAGGGTTCGCAGCCGCTCATAGCAGGTGTGGTCTGGATGGAAGAGTGGAAGCACGTGTCCACACTTCCGGCGAGATGCAAGCTCCTCCTCCCCACTCTGGCACAGACGACACACTTTGGTGCTCTGATTACTTTTTTGCTTCAGTAGCTTCTGTTCTTTGCTGTGAACGAACCCTCCCTTCCCTCCTCTGTCTCTCCTCCCTCTGTCCCTGTTTCCCTGATCATCGAGTTCCTGTGAATCCCTTCTTTCTCCGTCTCCTCTTAGCTCTCTATAGCTTGGACCTGGTAACTGGTCATTAGTTCCATAAACCCGTGTTTATATTGATTGTGTAGCAGGCACTATTATAGATGCTGAAGATTCACAGAGTAACATGGTCTTTGTCCTCAGGAGTCAGTTCACTGTGCCTTTATCATCGCCATCATCACCATCACTACCTACACCATCATCACCACCATCACCATCTGTGGCCAGCATCCCCTCCCTCATCACATCTGCCGTGCACCACTGTGCTTTGTGTCTGCAGAGAGCACCACCTTCATCTGACAGTTGATAGAACCCCTGTATTTGGATCTAGCACCACCCATGGCCCACGTGTGGAAGGCTTGGTTGCCAGTCTGACTCCAAGGGCAGGTGATAGAGCCTTAAGCAGCAAGGTTCCAGGGGAGGCACGAATTTAGGGCAAACCTTACAGGGATGTTGGGACCTCAGCTCTCTCCCTTTCCTGACCATTATGAGGTACGGAGGCCTCCTCTGATGTGTGCTTCCACTAGAGTGTACTGTGGCTCCACAGGTCCAAAGCAATGGGGCCAAGGATTACAACTTCTGAATCCACAAACCAAAATAAACTTGCCCTGCTTTTAAATTGTCTCAGGTATTTTGTCACTGTAACAGAAAACTGGGCAGTGCAGAAACCCACCTCCAAAGAGTTTATGCTCCTTGCTCAGATTTGTACAAGAGGTGTACAGATTTACCCTCACTACTGAGGTTTTCTATGATTTCAAAAGCCTCTGTGGACCATACTGTTCTGCCTCTTTGGCAGTAGACATGGTGCCCTCTGAAGAACAAGCATATGACGGTGTCTTTGGAATGTGCAGGTCTGAATTTCCGGGACTGGGAGCCTGCAAAGTTTAAAGGGAGGCCCATAGCTCGGTTTCTTGCACGGAACTCCACACTCCACCAGTGGAGCCAGGACCGCGCTGCTCTGTGGGAAGTTCACATGAGTCATCACAGTGAGGCCTCAGAGAGAAGCGTGGCACATGGAAGAGCAGCAGAGGCTCCAGACGGAGGCCGCAGTGCAGACAGCGCTCCTCGGTTGAGAGTCAGTGCTAGGCTCCATAGGAGGAGGACTCTTTCCCCAGGCAGAGGGGAGAGGCTGGGCTGCTCCTCTCAGGCGGAGGCTCCTGTGCTCGGAATGTGGCTTCCATGAGGGGCAGGCAGACCTGCCAGCAGGATTACCGGATTTCGACAGACACTGTCAAGGAGGCTGGCTGTGCATAGCTCTGCTGGAGCCCTGGAAGGTTCTGGAGTCAGAGTCAGCATTGTGGGGTTTCAGTGCTGGGCGGGCAGAGCAGCCAGGGCCTAGTGAGGGCCCGGGATGCCCTGTGTGAGGCCTAGTGAGGTGGGCACAGATGGTCAAGCTGTGGGGGCCATGAAGCCTGGCTGGCAGGAACTGGATCATTAAGACTTTTGTATAAATATTTAGGTAATTTCATCATTATTTAAACAAAGTATGAGCATTAAGATCAAAGCTCTCTCTTGAAAGTTTTATAAAAGTCAGTGGATACTTTTCAGAACAAAGCATACGTTCTATAGCATTGAGAGAATGTGAAGCACAATTTTAAGTTCTTGAGATCACAGATCTCCCTGGGGCACCCTGAACTTTGCCGGGAGCACCTCCTGCAGAAGACAGAGGCCCCAGGACATGTGAAAGGCAGAGGGTGTCTGTCACATCAGCTACAGTGTGCAGAATGACTGAATGAGGAAAGAACGATGCAGATCAGAGAGAAGTGAACTCTGTAGGAAGAAAAACAGCCGAATGTCATGGTACAGGCCTGTAGTCCCAGCTAACTGGGAGGCTGAGTCACGAGGATTGCAAATTCAAGGCCAGCCTGGACAACTTAGTGAGATACTGACTCAGAATAAAAAGTAAAAAACGAAAAAGTATAACAAAGGGCTGGGGAATATTGCTCTGGATATTGCTCCAACCTTCAGTAGGTGTGTGAGTGTGTGTGTGTGTGTGATGGGGACCATCAGGGTGTTCTGTAAACATTTAATAGTCATGTATGAAGTTCCCGCCATACAACAGTGGCAGCTGGGTGGCGGAGCTTTTCTGAGTGAGTCGCCGTTGCTGAGGTGCACAGACGGCCGTTCGCTGGGTGGGGGCTGCCCGATTGGCTGTGTTGGCTCTTCAGTGCTTCAGGGGAAAGCAGAAAGGCCCAGGAGGGCTCCACGGACTCAGGCAGAAACCCCGGGACTGCGCTGTCTGTGATCCTGAGGCAGCAGGGGTGGAACAAGCCGCGTTGGACCCTGGTTCTATGGGTGAAGCCGGGAGCGATCCTTGGCCAGGTGCTCGGGACCCTCGGGACCATGTACTTCTGCCATGACAGTCATGGTGCTACACACCATGGGAGTTCAGAGCATGCCCCACAGTGCCTCAGGGCTTTGTGACTTGGAGCTAGAAATGCTAGGAAAACCGCTCCAGCAAGAGGAAATGGGAAATTCCTACAGAGCAATAGGGAAAATCCATCAGACCGTCGTGGTTTGGGGAAAACTGGCTTTGTGGGAGACTGAGGAAGAACACAGAGGGGCTTTTGTTGATCCATTTTCTATTGGCTACTGGACATCATGGCCTGCTGGGCTACACCAGTGGACACAAACTATCAGGAGAGAGAATGGTTTTCTGTGTGTTTGGCTGTTTCTGTGTAGCCCGGCAGGCACCGAGGACAGCACTTCCGCACCAGAGACACTGCAGAGCACCTGGCATGTGAGCCACCTGAGCCAGCCGTGCGGGTCTGTCGTGACCTGTCCCCAGTGCCCTCTGGCAGCCCTCTGCTTTGAAACCTCACAGCTTGCAGTGTCTGTTTCCTCACGTGCTCCTGCATTGCAGTGACATACTTTTATCACTTCTTACAACTGTGCATCATGACATTGGGGGGGTACATTTCTAGGTAAGAATCTAAATCATTATTATATAGATTGATCATTTCCTTTTATTTCTTTTTCTTTTTTTTTGAGACAGGGTCTTGACTTGTAGTTCAGGCTGGCCCTGAGCTCACTGTAGCCCAGGCAAGCCTCAAACTCAGCAGTCCTCCTGTCTCTGCCTCCCAAGTTCTGGGATGACAGGTATGAGCCACTATGCCCAGCACTGTGGTATGTGGTACTGATTGCTGGTGGGCATGAGTCACCAGACCTGGAGTTGTTGTATGTGGTTACTGGGGATTGAACCAGGGATCTTGCGCTTGCTAGGTAGGTGCCAGAACTACTGAGATAAATCTCTGTCCCCTTTTTAATTATTTCTTGAAGATATGATTTTATTCTTACAAAGGTTGAACAAACCAAAAGGCAGGTTGCTTTTACTTATTAAAATGCCAGGTTATTGTATGCACAGTCTATTCTGCGCAGAAGTGCTATTAGTCATAAATGGACCTTTCTGTTCCCCATCAGACCTAAGAAACTTTCTTTAACTGGATTATTGGAAAACTGGGCTAAAACCAGGACAACTTCAAAGACGGTGAGCAGCTCAAACCTTCTGTTTTGAGGTGAGTCAGAGGGGTCAGAAACTGCTTTCTAATAAGTGAATAATATTACAGGACAGGAACTCAGAGAAGCAGCATTCAAAGACGGGTATGCACTAGCTAATCGACCGCGGAGAAGACAGTTAGCCCAAGTGTCCCCAGCACGAAGGGAAGCCAGTAGTCCAAGCACACACTATGGTTTAGGATCCTATGGTTTTAAGTTCCTTACACACATTGAAAGTTTTTACAGTGAAACTACTTTCTTAGGGTGTGGGTGGCCCTGAAAGTCCCTGTCCGAGGCACGGGTGGACCTGGCACACGGAGCCTCCGCTCTGCACCGAGGGGCTCTGTGTGTCACCCACAGGGAGCAGAGCGCGGGCGGTGGGAGCGGCGGAGCAGCACGTACAGATAACAGCTTGAAGCCCAGTGCTCAGAGGCAGTGTGGGGAGGTTACGGCACAGCGGGATCCATCACTCCTGAAGCCCTGTCTGTGGAGTCACAGCGATTTGGGTGCGGTCTGCATTTCCCACTTACAATGTGTATGACTGGGAACAAGCTACCTCACCTCTCTGTGATTTAGTTTCCGAATCTCTCAAATGCCATCAATAAAAATAGCATCCAATCCTGAAACTGACCCCTGTAAAACAATATCCATATTAAAGACTTTCAGTGAACATCAAGTGAGATGACACTTGTGAAGTCCTCCACATATGTGCCTGAAAAACACGATTGCCATGGTGGTACGTGTGTAATCCCAGCATTCTGGGAGGCTGAGACAGGATGATCACAAGTTTGAACTCAGCTTGGGCAACTCAGTGATCTAGTGAGACCTTATCTAATATAAAATATAATACAAGCTGGGAGGTAGCTCAATGGGTAGGCCCTGCATTCAGTCCAGTCCTCAGTAAGTAGAGGAAAAAGAGAATAAGAAAACATTACTATTGTTCCTGTTGCTGTTATTTTGTGGAGGGTGGATTTATTAAGGCTGTTGAACTAGGGCTGAGTTTTTTGAAATTGAATAGCTTTTTCAGTGGAAAAATGGAGGGAAAAAGGAGTGGAAAAAAGGGAGGGACTTGTTCGATTTCGTCTTCCCCCCAGTGAAGTCTGTGCACATGTATCTAGCCTGTCGTACCACACAGTGGCCATGGGTCTACTTCGGATCTTGACAAGTCCTGGTACCGAGAGCAGACAAGTCCCTCGAATGCACATTTGTCTCCGTCACATGGACGGCTTTATAATTTGCATAGTTAATATTTATTTATTCTAGGTAGTTCCTGCAGTAATTAGGCATCCTGCTGGGGCCAGGGAGCACAGAAATGAGGCATGTAGCCTCCTGGAGCTTAGTATAAAAGGGGAAAGCAATGTCTACAAATGGCACAAAGTGTTACAGGAAGCTAGAGGACAGGGTAACAGAGAGCGACTGTACAGCTACTGTGAAGAGCTTCAAAAGAGCTCAGGGTGCAGCTGGCATCCACGAGGGACGCCTTCAGTTCATCAGGTCCTGACTCTCACATGGGGGCGACAGGACCGGAGCTATCTGTACCCCCAGCCCACTATCAGCACTCGTCCGCGCCAGAGCTAAACTCAGTCCTAGTTTTCTGGCTCCACCATGAGTCGTAGATGAAGCAGCAGCTCGAGCTCTGAGCACGTGGCAAGGTCTAGAGGGGCTTTCCTGACGCCGTGCCCAGCCCCTGGCACTTGGTCCTGTGAGCAGGGCCTCTGTCCCTGCTTTGGGGGTGGACAGCTGCAGTTCTGTTGCCGAATTCCCAGAGCACTCGCCCAGGAGGCAGCCGCCCTGTCACCTCCACTACCAGAGGAGTGAGGGCCTCAGAGCAGGAGGGTGCTGGGTGCTCCTGGGTGCACGCGGGGCAGCCCCTGGAGGCTAATGCTGCTGTCGGCTCGGGGCTTGTGGCAAGTGGCAGTCACGCTGCGTTGGAAAAGCACCTGGCAGCACAGAGATAGTGCTGAGGTGGGAAAGGGCACAGGCAGCCCCCGGGTGGGCCTGGAAAATGGCATCCTGGGGCTCCTGGAGGAAGGTCATGCTGGCACAGGCATGCCCAGAGCCAAGGCAAATGTCCTCCCTGCTGTTGCAACCACTGGCCTGCGACCGTGCCATAGATTCACGAGGAATCCACTGAAATAAGAAACAGATGTGGGCACGCAGACTACGCAGAAATGTTCAAAAGACAGAAAAGGAGACAGGAGTTTAGAAGACAAAAGGAAAGATGAGGAAGAAGAGGAAGGAGACAGAAAGTGGAAATAGGAAAATACAGAAAATAAAGTCTAGAAAGTATACTTTCCAAGTCAATAAACATTTGCATTCTGTGTGTCAGCAATGCCCCAAATCACACTGCTGCCACTGGGTGCCAATAGGAGCATGGCCAAACTCTGGCTGATGTCTATCACCTTCAGCTGCATGACAGTTTATCACACAGGTAGGTACCAGTTTTCCACACAGTTTTCTAGCGGATGAGGGAACTTAGCCTTAAGATCCTGCTCAAATTCAGGCAGCGGGTGAGTTGCACGTTTCGTCATCAGGTTACCCATTCCACCAGAGTTAGGACCAAGTCTCAGAGTGGGCTCAGCCTTTGCCCGGTCAGCCCCTGGTCCAGGCAGGCCAGAGATTCCAGCTGCACCTCGGTCACAGCAGGTCAGTCATGTCTGTGCGCCCAGCCTTGCCTAAGGCTGTGGAGGACTCGGACTGGTAATGCAGTTGCGAGGAACGCTGCAGCGTCTACTTTCTGCTAAGCAGGGTTGGACACAGTCGCGTTAAAGGCACAGCTAGAAGCA
The DNA here is from genome assembly GCA_004025085.1 of Thryonomys swinderianus. NCBI lineage: Eukaryota > Metazoa > Chordata > Mammalia > Rodentia > Thryonomyidae > Thryonomys > Thryonomys swinderianus. The sequence goes on along the minus strand of PVIC010001737.1, from coordinate 46,370 downwards.
CAGATCGCACAGGCCACAGGGTGGCACGTTTAGAAAACACTCTTCACCTGCAGGTTATGGGCCCCAAAACCCTGGCTCCACAGGCGCTGCTGCTGGAGCGGTAAGGGAGGGAGGGGGGTGGGGAGAGAGAGAGAGGGAGAGAGAGAGAAAAAGGGCGGGAGAAAGACAGAGGGAGAGAGTGAGAAAGAGAGACAGAGAGGGACAGAGAGGGACAGAGAGACACAGAGAGAGGGAGACAGAGAGAGAGAGAGAGAGAGAGAGACAGAGACAGAGAGAGACAGAGAGAGAGGGAGAGAGAGAGAGAAGGAGAGGATGTTCCACTGGGACAGAGAGGGAACTGAGCACTTTCTCTTAAGAAGCTAGTCATATCAGTTAGTCAAAAGAGACGTTAGTTTTAACTCCTGGATAAATTAATGAGGCATATTTTGGATGATGATACAGTGAGAAAATGTCAGGAAGTGGTTCTATGGAATTAAACCCTGACTATCCATCCCTGCGGGACCCTGGGACCCTTCCTAGCTCTGGGCTTGCTTCCTCATGTTGAAGAGCAGAGACAGAACTCCCCACAGGTCCAGTGCTGGCTGTGATGACAGTGTGACCTTACTACCCGAGGAGAGACAGTATCAGGCAAGTCATTTACAACTGATAACTGGAAATGGGTTCTAAATTTTAATGGCATGTGCTAATGGGAAGGTTTGGTTGAGACTCTAAACTTGTGGAATTTCCTTTATTAATGAAGTTGAGGCCGCAGTGTTGACTCATGAATTCTTAGAATGAACAGAAATGAATTCTATCAGTATTTGCAGAAAGGGCATATATTTTTCTGATAAAATTGTATTATAAATCTCCACAGCATCCAAGGGTCAGGTTTAGATTTAATTGATGACTATGAATAGAGCTATTATTTGAGGACTACTTGAGAGTTTTATAAATTATAAGTACCTTACAATTTCTTTTTAAACTGAGTATAATGCAAGCATTTTTTTTTTTTTTGAGACAGGGTCCCGCTTTGTAGTTCAGGCTGGCCCTCACCTCACTATGTAGCCCAGGCAAGCCTAGAATTTAGCAATCCTCCTGCCTCCGCCTCCCGAGTGCTGGGATTACAGGCATGAGCCACCATGCCCCGGCACTGTGGTATGTGGTATTGATTGCTGGTGGGCGTGAGTCACCATGCCCAGCATTGTATGTGGTTAATGGGATCAAACTCAGGGCCTTGCACTTGCGAGGCAGGGGCTGGAACCACTGAGCTAAATCTCTGGCCCGTGAGCATATTTTTTATTAATAGTTTTATTTCTGTCAAACTCTCCTTGCACAATGACTTTGGTCTTATTGAAACAGTTTCCATCATCATTACCCTTGAAGATAGAATCCTGGATCCATCCCAAAATTGCAAATTTCACTTTGTAAAATGTATGTGTTGCATTTGCGTAGTGCAGAATTTGCTATGAGGTCAGATATTGATGGAAAAAATTCCTGGCTCTGCATTTCATGTGATGGGGAAGGACATATGCCAGGGGTAATTTGGAAAAATGAATATTGGAATGAAGTTTGTTTGAAGTAAATACTTTCATGTCACTGTGATCTTTGCCTTCAGAATTCAGTAACTTCAATGTTTCTAATGATAAAAAGATAAAGGAGATGTGGGCTTTTTATAGAATGGAGTGCTACTCTGCCATAAAGAAGGATAAACTTGAGACATCTCTAGCTAAACAGATGTATCTTGAGACCACAGTGAAGTAAATTGGACACACGTTTAAATACCACATTATTTCTCTGGTGTCAGAAATCAAAAGTGGGATAAGGACAAAGACGTAACGTAGATATTGGGAAGTGGGAGGACAGTGCTCTGATGAGAAAAGGAACAAGGAAGGGGGAGAGGAAAAGGAAAGAAGGGCCAAGAAAAAAAGAGGGAATAGAAGGACAAAATGAAAAAAATTTGTGAATAAGAAGGGGAGAAGGGTGCACGAGAAGGGGTGGGAAAAAAGGCGGGAAGACATGTCATGCGCAGGCACAAACTCCCAATGACGAGGTCCATTCAAGCCCTCTCAAGGCCTCGTGCATCGAGCGGATGCAGGAGAGAAGTTTGTAGAAAGAAGAGTCACGAGAGCTGACACTGGAAGGTGAGTCCACACTGTCGGTAAAGTGATGATTAATAAACTAACTTCTAAAAAACTCCTAGCAGCTTTGTTTTAAAACTTAGGGTACATTTGAGAGGAAAAGATCAAAAGACCAACTTAAGTATCACATAATTAAATTGTATGAAGTAAATTTGGGTTAGCGATAAGATGGAGTATTATGTAGATGCTAAATAATTTCAGTAATAAAATCGAGCCAAAGATTACATACCCTCTTTCCCCATTTAGGCTGGAGAAAGTGAGCAGTACTGACTCAGCCATGTTGGGCGGTGGGAAAGAGCCGCTCGAGTGCTGGAGGCAGATGTCAGGCCGCTCTGTGGAGGGATGGCCGGGAGCGCTGGGAGTGTCCCGCACACAGTGGGTCCACTTCAACATTGGATTTTTAGGGCGCATCCAGGCAGGTGCAGAAAGCCCCAGGCTCCAGGCTAGTCAATCAGCGTTTTCCAGAGTGGAACAAAGATAAAACCCTGAATAGCCACGAATAAAAGACAAGTCCATGTGCATAGCGTAATGCTAAAAACTTTAACATGATTGTGTGTACTGGAAGTTTCAGGGACAGCAAGGAACAGTCAGAGCTTGTCAGGGCCAGTGGAGCAGAGCTGCTGGCATCATGGTGGACAGGAAGCAGAGGAGAGTAGCAATCAGAGGAACAATGGGGGACCAGGTGCAGTCTCCAAGGTCATGGCCCTGACCCTTCCAGACATCCAGAGTGAGCTCTGCTAATCCCCTCGGTGGTTCTCAAGCCCATCGATGGATTAACCATCACACTGCACAATTTATAAATGGTCACAATAAATCTGCAGAGGGAGGTGTGATTTCTATCCTACACAGGTCTGTGAACATACTGTGGATACACACAGGAAGGGCAGGAGTGTTTGTAATTAGCCTTCCAAAGTGTCTTTTAAATAAAAACAGCTATTCAGATTCAGACTTTAACTCAAACTAGTATTCCGTACTCTGAGGTGTCTTTTTCATTAAACAGCAGCTGAACGTTAAAAATCAAGTTTTTAGTAATCAGTGTCATTCTTCCTTTTCAGTTCGAAACTGTTTAAAATGGGCAAAGTGAACTCAGACGGCAAACGCAGTGCTTTATGGGGGCCCTTTCCTGGGCGCCTATGAGCGATTGCTGCCTCCGAGCGCCATCTAGTGGAGAGGCCGCTCGTACAAACAGGTCCACCTCACTCCTGGCTCCTCCCCAAAGTCAAAATGTCCAAGAACAGCGCTTTGAATTGGTTCAGGACAAGGCCATAGCCAGGACAGAGTAACTACAGACACTCAGAAAAGAGGGCTCCAGAGCTGCTGCAGAAAGTGGCGAGGAAAATGGGATGAGTGTGTGCAAGGAGAGGGGAGAATTTTGAGGGCCATGAACGACGCCGTGACTTTCACTGTAATACACTTTTTAATACATTCGCTTTAATTTTAGATCATGCCTCATTGAGTCTGTGCATATTTTGTACACTTCATGGGCTATTATGGACCAAAAGCTGTAGAGCTCCTGTGTGTGGTTTGGTTAAAATGCACTTACTTCTTGAGTGTAAGAAACATAGCTTTGAAATCTTTTGAGATTTCTGAGATGAGCAGTGGCTGTTGGGGGACAGTCAGGACACCTGGCCGCCGCTGACGGGGCTCCCGGCGGTGCATGCGGTCCTGGCAGGACTGTGACCCCCGCGGGCCCCGTCATGCCCTTGCCACAGACACACTGCTGAAACCCACTGCCTTCCGTGACGGGGTTTCAGCCGACCTTTAGACCCTGCTTCCTCTTACAGCATTTTTAGAAGAAGAAATAAGAAAATGTTCGCACTGTGATGCAGTAAGAAAGGGAAGCCATTTGCACCCAGAAGATTAACTGTCATCTAGCCGGCTGTTTAACTGCAGGCCAGAGAAACTCCACAGTCTTTGAAATCTAAACCACAGAGTTTTGAAAGATGGGTGAAGTAGGTTATGACTGGCACACATTGTGGAAGAATCCTCAGGCACTAAACTCATATTAAGAGCTCCTCAACTTTCAGAAAAGCTGCGTAGACTGTGGCAACTTATACACAAGCCATGGAAAAATAAGTCAAGGTAAAATTTTGGGATTTTGATGTGCTACAAAACTAAAATTAAACTTGTGGTATGAAAACGGCAAGTCATGGTGGTTAAGCTTTGTGTGATCTGCATGAATCTGTAGATTCTGAAAACACAACAGGTTCAGATCCTGTTTCCGGTGGCTGCATGGAGGGCCTTGGCTTGCACCATAATGGTTAGGAAACAAATGCGGTTCTGCACTTAGCAGCGCTCATTCTATACCTGAAAAGTTGGCAAACTGGTGGCACCCATCCCACTGGGTGGCCTCACTTGGTCAAGGAAGTACCTCCTCCTCCCCCTCTCTGTCTCACTCTCTGGAGATATAGGTAGAGTCTACTTTTCCAGAGTGTTTAACCACAATCCTTATGAATCTCTAAAGAGTGTGCTTTGAGGTAATATATATATATACATATATTTTCCCCCAAATACTCTATAGTGGTATAGAAGACAGCCTTATATGTTAAAAGGATGGATAATCATTTCCTTACGATAACATAAACTACACACACAAACCACATGCACAGTGACAGTTACATAAAAAAAAACCTTACAACTATAGTTATCAAAATGACAGCAGTTATATATAGGTACTGGACCACAGATATTTTGCATTTTCTTTATACTTTTGTTCCCTGAGTTTTCTGTAATGTACATACATTTCTTGGATATACAATGTAATACAAAATAGTATAAAAAAACATTGAGAATTGTTCTGGGATTTTCAATGACACTGAGGTTTCTACATTTCTCCTGTTTCCTGAATGGGTCCCCTGAGTGAAACAGTAGGTGGTGGCCACTTTGGGGACCCTGCCAGTGTCCTCAGAGGGTGACATTGGGAGGCGAGCAGGGAGGGCGCTGCGGGCTGGAGGGCGGGCTGAGGGAGACGGCGGCGAGGCGGCAGTCCGAGGAAGGGATGGCCCCATTCCGTCTCTGACCCTCCTCTTCCTGGACTCGCCCCACCGCGATGATCGCAGCTCCAGCCCCACAACCCGGACAGCAGCCCTGTGCCTGCTCCCCGGGCTCTGCCCTAGAATGACCCTGGCACCATCTCAGGGCCCGTGTTAGGGCCCAGCTCAGCCCGGAGGAGCCGTGCTGCCCTCGGGAGACATCAAGGCCTCGGCCAGCTGCCCTGTGTTTCACCTGGGTCCTGATGACTCGGGACAGCGGGGCCCATCCACACTGGCACGAATGTCACACGTAGGGTACAAAACAGGTGAGGACAAGGAGGGCTCGAATCCTAAGAGCAAGGACCTATCTTCAGGCCTCATCTAATGACTTCAAACCAGTCTTGGTTTAATAAATGGGATAATTAATACAACAGCATATGCATAGCATATATTAAATACTCATTAACCTTGTCTTAGATAATGATTCTATTTGTGTAGCTGTTTACAGTTGCAAAGGCCTTTCCCAAATAACAAGTCTAAAATCTGCTTGGGGTGCCTGTGGTACCAATTAAACACACCTAGTCCAGACATCCGAAAGGGCCTCGTTAGACGGGGGTTTCCGGAGCTGTGACATCAGCTTTAAATACCCAGTATAACTTCTCATTAATTGATGCCAGCTTCCCTTTCCAGGGTATCAGAGTTCAGGAAGAGCAGTTTTCTTCTGCACAGTCCCGTTTGTGGCAGTAGGGGATGCGCGCAGGGCCCTGCGCGTGGGTGGCGGGCGCTCCGCCCCAGCCCTGCCCCTAGGAACCGCTCTCTGGCTCGTTGTCCTCGCACTACAGGGTGAGGAGGAGGGACTCCGTCCAAGTGCAGCCAAGACAAGCGAGTGACCGGCTGAGCCCCTCACCTTTAGGCCACGAGGGCAGGCTCAGCCCACGCAGCCTCTCCGCGCCCTGCTGAGGACACCGGCGTCTGGGGAGCCCCGGCGCGAGCGGAAGACGGAGGCCGGGCCACCTGCGGGAGAGGTGAGCCTGGGATTCGGGTTTGTACTCTCTCTCAGGAAGCGTGAAATTAGTTTCAAATCCGCGCACTGAAATGCCACGGCTTGCACGCTCTTTAGCAAAAGATAGCACGAGATCTCTCTTCACATCGGCCTCCAGCGTTCAGACGGAACCCGAGGGTCTGCGCCGGTCGCATCCCCGGGCCCCGAGCCAGGCTCAGCACGGGCTCCGAGGCTCCACGGCGCGAGCGGACAGCTTATTGTCTGACCGACGGGGAGGAGCAGCCGCGGCAGCTCCCGGAGCCCTGTGCGCTGGACCGGAGGGCGGCTCGGAGTCCCTGGCAGCCAGAGCCGTGGGCGCGAGGTGGATGCCGCGGGGAGGCGGGTCCTCATCCCGCGAGCTCATGCTCTGGGAGCGCTCGGCTCTGCTCGGCTCAGCCGGTCACCGCGCTGCGGAATGTGCAGGGTGGTACCCCTGTACCCAGAGGGGAACCGCCCCGGAGAGGAGGCACCCAGCACAACACGGGGAGCTGGGGCCGGGCAGATGCGGGAAGGCCACACCGGGGCCACGCGGACACACACACCTCTTTCTGATATGAAATATATATTCGACATCTTTACATCTAGATACGCACACACGTACGTGTGTGTACACGTGTTCACGTGTAGTAAGAATAAACTGACTCGAAGCGGAACTCCGTCTATTCCCGGTATCTAGGACAAAGCCCCATCCATATGCGGGGAGACACACGTCGCGTTAGGTTTTATACCAGAGCTCTAACCAGACCATCTCACAGTGCTCCGAGCAGGCTCTCCCCCGCCTCAGGTGTCTCCCCCATCCCTCTCTCGCCCCTCTGCAGCGCCCTGTCTTCTGACTTAGAACATTAGTCACACATTATTGTTACCGTTTGCTTCACGGACAGCCTCTGTCTCCCATGGAGACAAGGATGTGTCTTTCTCACCGGTACCTTTCACAGTACCGCATATGGTAGACTCTCAGTACAGGCCGGCTGTGGAGGGACCAGCTGTGAGGCTGTCTGCCTCACAGCAACATCATGCAGGCCTCTGTTTTTGCTATCAGACATCGGCCTACTCAGTTAGTGAACACAGAGACTGTTAGCAATCTTAGCCTCCCTGAGTACATCCTGGATATCACCCACCGTCACGCCTTTTTAAAGTTATTTCTTCAAACAGAGCCAGTCTTGGCTTTCTGGTACGGGGAGGGGGAATTGAATGCATGACCTTGCTTTTTTTTTTTTTTGGTGGTACCGGGAATCGAACTAGGGCCTTGTGCATCCAAGGTTGGCGTGGTACCACTTGAGCTAAATCCCTAGCCCCAGTCTTCACTTTCTGAAATCCCATTTGTCTCTGCACATCAACCAGCCAGGACCCTCTTCCTCCAAGAACTTATTCCAGATTCTTCCTAGTTTAAAACAATCTTTCTTACATACTTTTCTGGAATGTGCTTGCAACTCTACTATGGCTCTTGCTCCAGTATTCCTTTTCCAGGAAGCACTAAACTCTTCTGTTTCTTGTGACTTCCTGGAAGCCATTTTGTTTGACCACCATCATTCCCACAGAGAAGTCTGTAGCTAAGAAGAGCTCATGGAATAATTATGAGCCTCTAATGAGGGAATAGGTGAGCTAACTTATTAACATTTCTGTTCTTTTCATTTTTGGCCCTATTTTTCTTTCCCTGTTCTAGGAAAGTATGTAATTTATACTTCAGGTTTCAAAATTGTAAGACTTCATTCTGGTGTGTTAGATGCATGTTTGGTAACTCAAGCAGACAAAAATCCTGTTCTGTAATGGACTTCACTCAGTGTAACTCAGGGGATTATTATCTAGGCTCCGGGCCTCTGTTCACCCATCAGATGTGAATGGTAGTAGCGCCCTGGACGTGGCTGTATGGCTCATGTGGGCCTACGGGTGTGCAGTGGTGACCAGCTCAGAGTATGGGTGCTGGTGGTGCCTCAAGGCTGCACCTGGACTCCTGGAAAGACAGCAGCATATGGGGATATAAAGCTAGATAACAGGCTGTGCTCACTAGAGAGGATCCCCAGGAGTGCATGTCAAGGAGCAGCTGTAGGGGGCTGAGAGGCTGAAGAACTGAGGTCATGATAGTGTCTGACACAAGGACGCTCTGGGGGACAAGTGGCTGTCTCTGCGCCCCCACATCCAAGAGAGATGTGCAGCTCACTGTGGATACATCTTGGTCTTCAAGTGCTCGCGGAGTTTGTTCAGATGTCTCCTGGGCACATTTGCCATGGAAATATCTTTCCCTTTTACCTCAGAAGGCAGCTGGTAGATTCCACAGGATATGCTTTTGGAAGAATTTAAAGAGTCAGCATTTATAGCCCAGTGTACTTTCTTTTCCCAGTACAAAATGAATAGATTACAGTATCAGGGAAGTTGTTTATAAATATTCTATGTTCAGCAAAACTTCAGGATTCATGGAAGGTGGAATCACCTCTGAAGTTTTCTTTTCTCAGTTTACTGAGCCATAGCTTTTTCTGTTGAGATGTGCTGGTCAATAAAAAGTTACCCAGACACATTTAATGCTGGCTGATTCAAACAAAGTTGAAGGGGGCTATGGATTCTGGACCTTGCATCTTGGTCATTATAAAATTATAAAATTAATGACTGAGGGCTGGAGGGTTAGCTCAGTGGTTCCCGCACCTGCCTTGCAAGCGAAAGGTCCTGAGTTCGATCCCCGGTAATCACCTACAATGCTGGGCATGGAGACTCACACCCACTAACAATCAATACCACACCCCACAGTGCTGGGCGTGGTGGTTCACGCCTATAATCCCAGCACTTGGGAGGCAGAGACAGGAGGATTGTTGAGTTCCAGGCTTGCCTGGGCTACATAGTGAGCTCAGTGCCAGCCTGAACTACAAAGCAAGACCCTGTCTCAAAAAAAAAAAATGACTGAAGACAATGAAGGCTTTGAGATCATGAGGAAAATATGCATCTTCCTGAGAAGATTGCCTAGTGCCTGTCCACTGCCCAAGTAGGGGATGACATCATAATACTTGAGAAGTTTGAAATCAGACCATCTTTCCTACAGCTATCTGAGCTACTCTGAGGCCAGGGCTTCCACAACTGGGGCCATACTGCAAACAAACTTCACTGTTGAGAGAAAAAAAGCTAGATGCATTTTTATATGTACAGTATCAGCCATTTTAATTTTTACAGTTGCATTCAATCACACACCCAAGTTAAGAAAATTCTATTCATGTCATTAAACACAAATGCAAGCCCAGTATTGAGATCTGGTTCTAGAACAGAACATTTTTTGGCCAAATTTTGACCTCAGGATAAATTCAAATATTTAAAATCTAGCAATGAAGTGCTTCTATGCTAAGTCCTGGTGTAGATGGTGGTCCACTAATTAAGTCAAATGACTCATCTCACCTCAGTAGTTTGAATGGGGTCTTTAACAACTGTCAGACCTGCCAAGATGATTTAGAACTTAAATATAAAACAGAAGAAAGCCATTCCTTCATTCAGGGTGTAACACATTACCAAACACTTAGCTTAGCAACCTGACTTCACAGTTTTGTCTTTTCCCCACAAGTCTTTTCTCCTAACATGGCGAGCCCACCCAGAGCTATTTCCCTAAAGGCACAGCAACTACAAATCACACCTGCAAAACCCTCCTTTCCCCTCTATTTTTCTGATCTCCTAGGCATACCTCGGCATAAGAATATATACCCATATATTACTGTTCCCAGTAATGGATGTTATATCTGGAATACTAATTATCCAAAGCACAGTTAAATGTCATCCAACCAAAATGTCCTCATGTTTGTTGCATTCCATTTGCCAGAGTTAGGAAGGAGCCCTGGTTGACAGAGTTAAGTTCATTGGTCAAAAATGTGGTGTGTTTTGTTTTGTTTTAATTGATCACAATTAATGACATAACTAATATTAACTGAAAATTCACTTTAATTTGTTCAATATGAAAAATCGGAGATCACAAACAAACCGAATTCATGTCATGTTTTCTTTAGTCATTAAAATTTTCTAAGTAGCCATAGCATTTTTGTTTTCAATGTAGAAAGTCAGATCAGAACTTTCGAAGAGAACTGGGATTTGGAAATGCCGGTGGGAAAAAGGATGAGGAAAGTACGCATGAGAATCTGGTATGCTATGTACTACTTACCTTCAAAAGTCAAATAAAACTTTCCTCTGTCAAACCAAACGAGGGAAGGCTGTTCATTCTCTGTATGGCCAGGAGGTGAAGCAGGAGGGGAGGTTAGGGAGAGGGAGAGAGAAGGACAAAACACGAGTTAGGAGCAGGTCACTGACCTCCCTGTGGGGCAGGGTGGAGGCGCTGCGTGCCCACAGCATGCGGGGGAAGGGAGGGCTGGTGGGCTGGGCTTTTCTAGTTGAGGGAACAGAAAGCAAAAGCCAAGCGTGGAAGCCTAGAGGGTAGGTGCGCTTGGGGGTGGCTTGACACCGGGTGCTGTGTGCCTGGAGCGGAAGTCTTCCTGGCCATGCAGGGGCGCCAGCACTAAGAACGGCACTAGTGTGGGCAAACTATCATTCAGCAAGTGGGGTAACCATCTCATCTTCGGTGTCATCTCCTTCCAGGTTTCCCAAAAGAGGGACTCAGAGTTACGGACTGTCGGAATTACTAGCTTAGCCTGTCAATGATATCAGCATTGCGTATCAGTTTAAAGTTCATGGAAGATCACGTGGGTCTTCCACTCCCTCCCGTGGAATCTGCTTAGGCATCGGACACGAGACGCCCTCTACCTAGGAACCAGAGAGAAAGTGTGCTCTGCTGGTGCTTGGTCACGTTTCCCATTTCAACGTCAGTCACCAGGCATGTGATTTTGAGCAGTGAAATTATTTCCTCCTCTGGAAAAAGGCATTGTGCCTTGTTTGAACCTTTTCACTGAGAAACTGTCATGCAACCTGCTATTTTTAATATGTCCACTTAAAAATGTTTCAGTGCCATGAGTTCCACGATGGGTGGTAAATGGACAGGGCCCCCGAGGATACTGGACTCTCACGAGGGGAGGGGGCATGTCTGACATTTCCAGCATTCAGATGGATGATGGCATGGAGACTTAAGATCTAAATGTCTAGAGGTCGCTTGGCTAGCACCATACCTGCAGGCGTGTCACAGCGCCTTTCAAAGGAGGGCAGTTTGTCATAAAAAACATCATCTTCTGACACTACGAACCAAAGAAACATAAACGAATGGAAAACGAAAACACAAATAACAAATCCCAAATGAAACCAAGCAGTGCACTTTACTGAGAGGAACGCAGGCATGGCTTTCATGGAAAAGGGAAACAAGACACTGGAGCTATGATTGGGATATAGGGAGGGATGTGCTTCTTGGGTGGTGATTCTATGAGAAGGAACTAAAATGTTAAAAATGCCAGATTTTAGCACCTGTGAATTTGGCAGAAGTTAGGTCCAGGGCAAAAGTCCATGTGGCTTTCTGAGGGAGGCATCACACACCTGTCAGCCACAACTGACTTGTGCAAGTACATTTCACTCCTCAGTAGTCAGTCCCCAAGGGCCAGACAGGCGTCCACAGGAATTTCCTGGAGGGGCCTTGATAGCCTCCCTGGCCACACATCCTCGGAGAACAAGCTGGCTATCCACATGGCCACCACACAACAGCACGGCTCCAGGGTCCCCGTGCCAACCATCCCATTTCAACTTCATCAATGTCCAGATTCAACTTGCCTGAACTTGCCTTTGATTATTATAGGCTGTTAATTTTGAACAGCATTATCATAATCCCATGTCTGGCTGTGGTATCCAGCTGTGGCTAAATGTCTTTGAAAGTTGGACACAATGTTAAGAATCATGGTTTGGATCCTCCATGGCATTGGGTATTTACAAGGTTTCTCTTCTTACTATCAAATGCAGGGGACAGAGATTTCTACTGTATGTGATTAAAGGATAATAATGTCACAAGTCTTAAAAGTATGATTATAACCTTAGTAAAAAAAATTGTATAAAATCTGTATAAAGACTGATCTACAATGCAGAGAAGTTAAGATCCATCAAGGGGTGGAAAACTATCCCATGAAGTTTTTGGAAACTATTCTATTTGCTTGTTGCCTGGGCTTTAGGAATGAGGCAGGGAAGCTACTTTTGTCATGGCTTAAGGTTCTAGAATCTCTCCTTTCAATCAGCAAAATCTTGCTTATCTATGGGACAGGCCCTTCCAAAAGAATAGCATTTTGTGCCGGTTAATTAATACTGAGGTATTTTTTTTGTTTTGTTTAAAGAAAGCCTTAAAGTTGCTATCTTGGGGAAAGTATTTTGTGTTCTAGATGCTATATTTCATTACTGAATATAAATCATTTTTGCTGAGAGTTCTAGACCAAAGGAAACCTCAAAGTCTATCTGATGCTTTCTTTGGTTGTTATAGAAGATTGCTTTTCCTTCATTACATATTCCTGGGATGTCAAAAATGTAAAATATGGACCAGGGATTTAGCTCAGTGGTTCTGGCACCTGCCTCACAAGTGCATGGGCCTGAGTTCAATCCCTGGTATAAAAACAAAACAAAACAAAACAAAAGTAAAGGAAAATGTGTAATTACTAATTAAGGAATATAATTCATAGTTAATAAAGAAGAAAATTGTCTTCCTTGTGGTCTTTTTGCAGTGGGGTTTGAAGAAAGATTTTGTAATAATTAAAAAAATAACTACTCATACCTATAGATATAAGAGAGAACTAACAAAAATTTTTACAATTAGAGGTAACTGTATTATCTCTAGTATTCTCTGTCTAAGAATTTGTTTCTTAGAGTTATTATTGTTCCTATTCTCATAATATTACTATTTCTCCAAATTGTGCAGTGTGGATCTTGAAAGGTTTATTTAGTGCAAGAAGAGTATTTCAGATTCTAAGAAGCACATACTTCACATTCTCTGTGGCTGAACACTGGGGTGAGTTTAGAATTAGTATTAACAAAATGGAAATCAAGATGTGTCATGTACTGGTATAAACCCTCAATGCTGAATGTGATCATAATGTACATATAAAATGTACCAATGAAATCAATTAAAAAAGAATATTAACAAAGCATCACATTTTATCTCAATGGGCAGCTTTTCCCCTTAGTTATGTATAAGGTAGTGGTATATTTTCAAATCAAGGATGTCTTGGGCCGGAGATTTAGCTCAGTGGTTCCAGCGCCTGCCTAGCAAGCACAAAGTCCCTGGTTTGATTCCTGGTAACCACATACAACAATACTGGGTATGGTGACTCATACCCATCAGCAATCAGTACCACACACCACAAATGCCAGGTTTGGTGGCTCAAGTCTGTAATCCCAGCACTCGGGAGGCAGAGGCAGGAGGATTGCCGAGTTCCAGGCTCGCCTGGGCTACATAGTGAGCTCAGGGCCAGCCTGGACTACAAAGCAAGACCCTGTCTCCAAGAAAAAAAAAAATCAAGGATGTCTTAAATTCAATAAAGTACAATAAAGGGAAAGCTCTATTTTCTTATATAAGATTTCTACTCTGTATTATTGCTTTTATTAAAAATTTAGTATCTATAGCCTCTTAGAGGTATTTTCTTATATGTTTAGAAGCTTAGGTTTGCTGTTAGAAACTTAGTTCTCAAAAACCACCATGAAGCTGGTTGTTCTATTTCCACATACTTGTCCCACATACAGCCCTATTGCCACAGGAATTGTCTAAAGGTCCTGCGGCCATGAGAGGAAAACATTGAGGCATCAACTTCCGGAGTTTGCTGCGGACGTGGTCGGCCACCCCCAGCCATCTGACTGCACTAAAGGGCACCTTCTAGGTCCTCCAGGATCAGGGACCCTGGGGCTCAGCAGCCAGGGCTCAGCCTCTTCAGGGACCGAGAAACAGCATGGGGCACGAGGTCGTGCTCAGGCCTAGGGCAATGGATTAAGTTTGGAGAGAAGGGGCCACCGGGTGACCCAAGGGGGAAATGTGGGACAAGAGGGCGAGGGACTCAGCCAGTGGCTGGCCAAGAGAAAATAAAACAGCACAAGCAAGCGGGTGAGGCCAGGGTGCCCCTCATAGTGAGGTAATGCGACCGTGCTCGTATGTGGCAGTGTTAGCCCTGTGAGGTTCATCTCGAAATAACACCTTCCAGGTGCCAAGAACCAGGCACTGCGAGGTCAGCAGTGGGGAGGGTCAGACACAGGCTCAAGGCGCGGCCCTGCTCACACTCCCTGTGCGTGCCACCGCCTCCGGGGATGGGGACCTGAGAGGACTGCTGCACAGCCCGTCTGGTGCCGGGGGGACGCTTCCCCTTGACACTGCAATGCTCTCCTCTGTGACCCCAGGCACTCGGCGTGGTGTGTGCGTGGGTGCCGGACAAACCCGGGGGAGGTGGAATGGGCGTGGACGCAGAGATCAAGGAGGTTAAAGACAGGGTGAAAATGTAAAGCTGAGACGTAACAAGAAACACAAAAAATCAGAAAGCAATGAGCTAACGGGGATGAAACACAAAACCCCAGTTTGTCACAGCTGATGAGAAAGACAAGGAACAGATGTGGCCACACATCTGATAATACGGCACAGCAGCTGGATCGCTGCCTAGAGTGTCACAAGGCCAAACTGGAAGGCCTGACTGAGCAGCGAATGCGACCTGCGTGGGCTCCAGGGGGAGGCGGCTGGTGACCCGGAGGGACGGGAGATGGGTCGGGACAACACAGGAAGACGGGCAGCACAGTCACCCAGGAGCCATGGACCGGGAAAGCCCAGGTCCTGGACACCACACAGTAAAGGAGGCAGGGCAGCAGGAGCCCACGGGGCAGGCTTGTCCCCCTGGGTCCTGTCCAGCCGAGTGGACGTTCCTGAGCCTTCATTTCCATCACAGTGTGAAGAAACAGGCTCAAAACTGTTCACTGCAGGTGCTACCAGCATCTCATTATTTTTTTCCCTTGGGAAAATCAACTACCTATTGTTGAAAAGCACTAGGAAAAAAATATTAAAAAATTTGCGGAAGCCTCAGAATGCCAGTGTATACAGCATTTACCGACTGCAGGACAAGCCCCAAAGGATGGCTAACCAAAGACTCCAGAAAATAGACCAATTTTGTGGCTTCTGATGTGGTGCACAGTTGGAATTTAAAAATTTCCCCCGAAAGGAAACTATGGGTGTGTGAGGAATAACTGAATTACCAGAGCCTCTTGAGGCTTTTGTCTGTACTTCTGTGAGGAGCTCTGCAGGGGGCAGCACCCAAGAACCCCTGAACCCAGGGACTCGCATCCTTGCTGAGTGTGCATTTGAGAGGCGCGTGGCCGCCGTCACTGAGAAGGATCAGCGGCAGGAGCGGGAAGAGTTTGCGCCGGAGACATGGCCGCGGGGCTTGGTCAGGACCGCAGACAGAGGAGCGGAGACGAGGAGGGAGGGGAGACTGTTTACCGACTGTGGGGGTGGTGGCCGCGCTCAGGGAATTGGTTGACGATATTGAAGACGTGCTCTCAGCCCGGGCTAGGGGCGCTACCGGAGGGGGGCTGGCAGAGTGCGTGGGTGGGCTAAAGGGCCTGCACTGTGGGGAAGAGAGATTCACAGTTAGACACACAGGCCGCAGCACGCCACCCGCTCCTCCCCGTCTCCCAGCCCGGGTAGGACAGCGGGCTCGGGGCCTTGCAGTCACTTCCCGCATGTCACCAGGAGTGGGGGCAGCGCTCGGGGACCCTGCACCACAGCCTGCTAAACTCAGGCTGAACACTAGGCTCGGAGAAGCTGGGGTCTGTGGGACAGTGCCGGAAGCCCCGGGGCCTCGGGAGACGGCGCGTTCCCACCCGCAGGGCTTCAGTGCGGACGCTGGGCTCCACGGGGCCAGCGTGACCCAGGCACTAGGACGCCGCCGCTTGGACTGCACCCAGGTGCCGACGCAGGTCGGCCACCAGCACGCCTCCTGGCTGTTCACGCTGCATGTGTCCCGCCTTGCCCATGAGAGAGTGCAAGGAAGACATCCATGGGGCACCACTGTCCTCTTAATGTCCACCCCGAATGCCAACCACCAATAACTTGCCAGTGTTGGTGCCAAATAACAGGATGAACTAGGGTCAAAAACCAACTCTGCTCTTACTTGGAGTTTGACAGAGTCAGAAACGTCTTGTGAAAGGCAACTTCGCCTTCTACAGGGTTTAGCTCAGCCGAACATCACCTTTTCCTTCTCTGCGCTGCGGGCCTGTGGGGCCTATTTCTGTCTCCTTTGACCCCGACTTGAAAGCCTCTGAGATCCTCCCAGGCCGCAGGGCTATAGCACCGAGCCCCGAAGTGGTGCGCCAAGTGGGGGGACAGTCTGCGCGGGGTACTCGAGGTCGCCATCTGTTACATACCACATCTCCGACTGCAGGCTTCCCCGGAGGCAGCTTCGGGCGTGACGGGGGGCGGGGAGGAGGGGGCGGTGGGGTGCTGCTGCCGCTGCCAGGGACCAAGGGGGTGGCTGGCCGGGCAGGCGACGACGCACCTGCAAGACAGGCTGGCGTTAGAGGGGCTGCGCGCGCTGACATCACCGCACAGCACCAATCATGGACAATGCCAATTTTGGCAGTATCACACTAAAAACTGCAGCATGTGTGGATTTTTTTTTTCTTTTTCAATAAAGAAAAAAAGTTACTTGGTTGAACTATGGCTGATGGCAGAAGCTGAAGCTCATTATCTTTTGTTGTCATGGGGCTCACTGAAAGTAAATCCTTTTTGTGGCACAAAGTAAATTCTTATGCCTCTTGGGGGGCTGGGAGGTGCTTTTCAGTTTGATCATGTACCCCTAAATTTAAGTTAAAATACTTGATTCTGGTTTATATTCAGAATGTATTTATGCCCAAGATGAGAATGAAAGAGAACTTGGATGAAGGAAAATGATTTATCCATGTTAGATATTTTTAAAAAAAAGAATCAGAGAATTATGCTTCTGACTGTGTGTCAAAATATTAATGGTAACTTTATCAACAGACCCCAAAACACAAAGAGGACAAATGATAAGAAAGGCAGTCAGTTGCTGGTTGAGCACTTTGTGGTGAGTCTTCACTAAGAAGAGACCAAACTGGGAGGATTTACTTTGGCAGGAGAAGCTGGGTATCTGTCCGTGTGAGGTTCGCTCATGGTGACTCCTCTGGGAATCTCGGAGCCTCTCGGATTTACTTTCTGGCCCATGACAACCACGCGGGCACAGACGGCACACGGAGGCTGGCATGCACACCATCAGCACACCAGTGGGGCTCCGCGCTTGGGGCCTGACTGCAGTCATGTGTCTGAGACTCCTGGGACGCTGCGACCTGGGGCTCCCCACAGTGTTCAAGCAGCACGGGCAGAGCTTCCGGCCCTTCGGCTGCGAACACAGGCTCCCCATTACCCCCAGACAACGCTGTGAAATCCCACCGCAGGGAAGCATCCCCTTCATTCCACACCCCAACTCTCCAACCTGCAGCCCCGCGCAACCGCAGTGCGAGGCAGTGCTCTCCAGGGTTCTACGCCAGCATCTCAGACTCCAGAGTTTGGCATTTTCAAACCCTCCATCTCAGAATCTGTTTCATCTTCGGAGCACCTGAGCACAAGACCCTTGCTTCTCTGTTTAGACCATCTGGAATCTGGAATGTGTTTTCTTGCACTGTTGCGTTGCATAAAATCCCACTGGTATAAAATTTACTAGTGATGCCGCCACCTCCTCCCCCATGTGCTCCACCATCACTGCCTTTTGCCTCCTTTCTTCACTGCATTTCCGTTCTTTTTTTTTTTTTTTTTTTTTTTTTTTTTTTTTTTTTTTTTTTTTTTTTTTTTTTTTTTTTGAGACAGGGTCTCGCTTTGTAGTTCAGGCTGGCCCTGAGCTCACTACGTGGCCCAGACAAGCCTCTTACTCAGCAATCCTCCTGCCTCTGCCTCCCAAATGCTGGGATGACAGGCGTGAGCCACCATGCCCAGCACTGTGGTATGTGCCATTGAACCCAGGACCTTGCACTTGCTAGGCAGGAGCCAGAACCACTGAGCTAAATCCCCAGCCCTGCACTTCTGCTTTTATGGAGCCAGGATCTACGCTAGGAGCTTTGCTTGGTCAGTGTGGTGAGCTTTGGAGAGAGGTGCTGCATATCTCAGGGGGAAACAAGCTCAGAGACACTAACTTGCCCCAGATCACAAAGCTCAAATGCTGGACTCAACTCTGAAGCACTCACATCTGCTGTGGCTATAGACAAACGGCAGAGCCCGTTACACTTTGCATAACATCACTTCTTACTTTTGCATAGTGACCTACACCCATCTCTTTCCATGTAAATGTGCTTAGTCCATGGCTAAAATTCTCTTTATGAAGATAAAACCAAAAAAGGGGGAATGTTTTAATAAGCTACACTGTGAAGTTTTTTTGAGAGTATTACATAGGTAGATTTTCAGAAAACAGAAGGGACCGTGTGGAGATGGGAAATAAGTCACAGCTATCCAAGCTTTTGGCTTGTCTGGAGTAAGTGAGTCCTTAAAATACTACAAAAAATCACAGTTCAAAGAAAAGAACTTGAAATCTTGTGGGTAGCTCAGCTGGTAGCTGTCCAGGGCCTTATACAGCGTGTGCACAGACGGCAGGTCAGAAACCTAAGCTTCAAGCAGGGAGGGCCCATCAGAAGTCTCGACGGCTCTTCACTGACAAGCTGGGCCCTGATCGGGCTTTGGGGAACCTGTGCTGAGGCCTGATCCCCACGTCAATGTACCAGACGTTTCTCTTCCAGAGACAGTCTTCTGAAGCGACCTCGGGAAAATGTTGGCTTCTCTTCATGCTGCAGAAGCTTAAAGCCCCCTTTCCGGGACACTGGGAAGTTACTCATGACAGCGGGGATCTGGGAACACCCAAGATGGAGGGTGCAGTGGGCCGCGTTCTGCCCTGGGCCACCTCCTGTCAGGAGTACATCAGCATCTATCTGAGCCTGTTCCTTTTTTTTTTTTTAACTAAGATATCATTCTATCTTATAAAGTAGCTGTGGGCCCACATTGCAAATGCTTATGAAAGTATTTGCTAAAACATAAAATGCAACCCAAAGAGAGGACACTCGATACTAATGATGTGTTTTGATACAGAGCCAATAAAAACAAACAAACAAAATTGTTAACTGAAGTTAATTGTTTTCCTTTTTCTCTGTGGATGCCCCCAGTAACTCACTTTTTTCTTTACTGCATTGATGTAAGATTTTTCCTTGTGTGCAGTTAGAGAGACACTACAGGAGTGTGTTAGAAGCCACAGGGTATTTTCATTTAACCCTTCGCAAAAAATTATCCGTGGCCCAGCTGGAGCCAGTGAGACCCATTTTGGAAAGGGCAGGAAGAGGTAGCCCATAAGGCTAAGGGCTATAAAAAGCAGGGAATGAGAACTGGTGTGTATCTTTTAAGCCATAGGCCAGATCTCATTTTTTAGAATCTTAAATTTACATTTGCTACTTTGGGTAGTCATCAGTAAAAGGTTAAGCAGTGAATAAACGGCTTTTGTTTATTTCTGAGCTTGCTGGATCCAGTTTGATCTTCCAATTAGAAACTGAATTCTTTTTTTTTTTTTTGCTTTTGAGACAGGGTCTCGCTTTGTAGTTCAGGCTGGCCCTGAGCTCACTATGGTGCCCAGGCAAGCCGCTGCGAACTCAGCAATCCTCCTGTCTCTGCCTCCCGAGTGCTGGGATTACAGGCGTGAGCCACCACGTCCGGCATTGTGGTATGAGGTGTTGATTGTTGGTGGGCGTGTCTCCACGCCCAGCATTATATGTGGTTACCGGGGATAGAACTCAGGTCCTTGCGCTTGCGAGGCAGGTGCCGGAACCACTGAGCTAACCCTCCGGCCCTAGAAACTGAATTCTTTAGTGCCAGCCAAGTACAGCTTTTTCCAGCTCAATTATTAAGAATCAACACTCTTTACTGGTAACTTTAAAAAATAATTTCCCGAACAGTCTGGAAAGGAAATGTTAAAATAAAACTTTCAGAGACTCCAGAGAGAAAGCTAACCCTGCTCTCTTCCTCACTAGATCCATGGTCAGTTCAATGAAACAAACATCTCCCAGGGTTCTGAGGAAGGTGATGAAAGAAAATCCTGACAACTCTCCTTTGTGGAGGGTATGGGGGCTCCCCCTGGAGGAAGCTGGCTCGAGAAGGAGTTCCCCAGAAAACAACAGTGGCACAGCCCTTTTGGAGCAGATAGCTGCGCGATCTGAAAGCTTAACCTACTACCACTCAGGTTAGCGGGGAGGCACATAGCCCCGGAGAGACCAGAACACCACGGAAACTTGGGGAAGGTCGTTCTGGCCTCCTGTGTTAGAGGCAGCCCACAGAGGGCATGTCGGACAGCAGGACTGAGTGACTCTGGGACAGCACTGTGCAGTACGTCCAGACGCTGGGGAGCAATGTAGCCTGTTTTGTGACTGAGCCTGGCAGGTGCTTGGGCAGCAGCACACTGATCAAGAGCACAGGCTAGCACCAGACAGGCCCGAGCCCCCCAGCTCTAAACCCGCTGTCTAAACTGGCAAACGCCTTGGCAGCTCTGAGCGTCAGCTGCACATCGGTGACATGCTGCCCGTGGCAGAACTGGCTGTGTGGGGCTGTTGTGAGGATGAGACAGTGTACAGGGCTCTGGGTGGTGCTTGTTCTTATGGACGAAATTAAGACTGGCAGGTGTCCTGTGGTAAAGACCTTTGCTGATTTTGGGTAACACAGTGTTGCCCAAACGTATTTGAGTATCGAGTCACTTTCCTTTTGGAGGGGAAATTGGGTCAGAGGACACTTAATGACCCAAAATATCAGTTTTGTGTGTGGTAAGGGCCTCTGTGGAGGCTGCTGCTTTCCAAGCACCCTGAGAATCCTCCACTGGAAGTAGAGATGCCTGTCCCTTGTCTCCTAGCTCATGGTAGTGCACTTGCTGTCTTTCAGAGCAAATGCAGAAAAGTGGCACCCCAAAGGGCCTGAACCGAACCTGCAGGCTCAGGAGGCACGGCGCCCAGGGCTGCCAGGGACATGAGAGCTGTCCTGAAGGAAATGGGAGGGAAAAGATGTGCTGGCAAAATGCACCAGAAGTGTTCCAGGTCTCTCAGAATTAGAAAATACAAAAATGTGGCTTCAAATAAGGAAAACAGAGAAACTAAGTTCCGTGTAATAATTTCCATCAAGAGCCCTAGAGCGTGTGCTTCTGGAAGAATCTCTTATCACTTATCACCATGCGGAGAGTTGAGCCTACGCCTGATGAGCAGGTGATGAGAGGTCCGAGGTCCACTGCGGGTGCTGCAGGGCCAGGAGACCCGGGAGCTGGGCACTCAGCTGGGTCATCTGGTGCAGCCCCGGGGATGTCACCTGCTTCTGTAGTCGGCTCTGGAGTTGTGCCATGTTCTGGGAATGTGTCTGAAACCTGCACCCACATCTCCTCAGTGGCAGCTTGATGGGTTGGGGCAGGACGTGTCAGCCATTCCCATCTTTCCTCCCGCCCTCCTTTCTGCTGCTCTAAAATCTCCTAATTCTCCTTTTCAAGCCTTACATCTTTTTCTTTTTTCTTAAATTGGAGGGATTGGCATAGTTTTTTCCTTACTCAGCGAAGAAAAAGAAAAAAAAAGAGGGCTCACCCTCTCCCGACATCAACCTATAAAACCTAAGGCTCTTTGAAATACCTGACATCTGACCTCGCCCCATTTGCTGTGAAATCTGTCTTTCCAGAATGTTCCTGAAGCTAAAGCCATGATGTCACCACTTTCTTTACAGTGTGGATGCCTCCTAACCATGGGTAGCAGGCAGGGCATGCCTGGGGCGGGGTGTAAGGCGGGGGCACATCTGCAGACTTGGTCACGACTGCACTGTGAGCACTGGGTGGCGAGGGCATGCCGGGAGCTGTGGGGCGCCAGACCAGGGAAGACTTGGCAGGAGCCCTGAAGCTGATGCCAGGCAGGAGGAGGGTATGGCTCACACTGCAGCAGCCACGGCCATTCCTGGGCACGCAAGCACACTCAACCCACAAGACGTACCGCTGGCCGTCCCGGCACCAGTGCCCGAGCCGGGTCCGGGGGACGGGAACACAGTCCTGTAGCTGGGTGCTGGTGGGGGTGGGGGGGTGGCTCTCCTTCCCAGCCCCAGATCCTTAGGAGATGAGACTGTTTCTAAGTAATCGTCTTTAGTGGAGGTGTGCTCAGCTGCTTTCTTCTGGACTTCTTCTAGATTTAGTGGAGACGGTATGTGGCGAGGAGGACCAGCAGGCCTGGGGTGGGCCGAGGGCCCCACAGGGCCAGGAGACCCAGAGGCTGGGGAGCCGGCTGGGCTGTCTGGTGCAACCCCCGGGGGCGCCACCTGCTCACTCGGAGTCAGCTCTGGAGTTGCTCCGTGTTCCGGGAATGTGTCTGAAAACTGCACCCACTTCTCTTCAGTGCTAACGGCAACAGACTTGGGGGACAGCACCGGGCCAAAAATGCTGTCCAAGTCATTGATGGACGGGAGCTTTTCAATTTTGGCCTCTGTAGTTGACTGGTCATTTCCTGTGGTTAAAGTAGTTTAAACCTTTAGTCAACTTTGTTCATATTACTTGTACGGGGGAAACGGGAGGGCTGAGGCCCAGCCTGGTAAAAAGGTTTCCTGGGGAGGGGTTTTGGCGGGCACAGGTCATGAGGGATGGCACTGGACCTGGGCTGAGGGTGTGGGTGCTGCACCACCATGCACAGCCTCACGCTTCTGCATTATCGATAACTCTTGCAAGGTAACTGCTCGTGGCCATTTTAACCATCATTAAAGTGCTGAGCGTCATCTGAGAGGGGAGCTGGGGGCTCACAGAGCAGCACAGACTCCCCAGGGGAGCAGTCTGGACATCAAGCCTGCTGAGCTACACACCCAGAGGGCACCGAGCACGGGGCCCTGGGGTCAGATTCTCTACTCCAGGTTGCTAAGTAGTAATATTAGGAAAAACTAATAAAATCCGCCAGTAAAAAAAACCCCACACATCACTTTTAGCTGTAAATCCTCTTAAATATACTGGAAACAGTGCAAAGATTAAGGAGAGAACTTGTACACATATTTACAAACACACATACACACACACACACCCCTGGCACACAAGCACACAGGCTGCTGAGAAGGCATCTGGGCTTATTATGACAGCTGCATGAGGCCTGTTCAAAAGAGAAGAAAATCACCAGCAGATCTTCTAACCTCTCTTCTCGTCAGGTCTAATTTGTTGACATCACAGGCGTAACTGTGATAGATTTCCTCTGAAGCCAAGGTAAACATTAGCAGCAGCTATTCTTTATAGTTGTTTATCCTCTTTATATAACCACTATAATTAATCAGTAATACATGGAAAAAAATTTAAACTATCTTTTATAGTTTGCAGGAAATATCTGGTAACAATTGCAGTTTAGGAATTGTTTAACTAAGGTTATCCAAATTAGACATTGTTATTTAGGTGACTGGAAGGCACTGCCTTTAAAGAACCCTTGAGCAGTAAGAACTGCCTGGATATTTCCATATTTCTAGTCTGAAAGAAATTAACTTTCAAGGATCCACAGTTACAGAGAAATGGGGTAGCATTTTGCATGACCCCCATCTTTATGATTACGGTGTTGGTAGGTTTAGGCTTGCAAGCCCTTAGCTTAGGAGACCTGGGATGATTCTCTCTTGGGATTGAGCCAATATAAATTTCATAAATGACTGTCTCTCCCTTTCTTTCTGTTGATGAATGTCGTACTCTGTACTGATCACACTCACCAGCCTGCACAAATAGCAAAGGAGAAAGCTACAGTAGGAATCCAGACGTGGCAGAGAACTGCGTTCTAGTGTCCAGGGGAGGAGATAACCATCAGTACTTCTGCTCTGCTAGTGCAGTGAGGCTGGGCATGTTGTAAGCCATATGAACACATAGCATCCATTGTAAGAGACAGTAAAATTGTGTTTTGGAAGTTATCTGCCTAAAGGGCAGAGCTAATTCCTTGCTGTTTCATAATCTCTTCCCTAGGAGATGGTATATCCTTGAAAGGCTGCTGCTGGAGAAAAACCCCTACCGTTGTAAAACCTTGTGATGACCTTTCAGTTTCAGTTCTAGCTCAAGTTTTATTGGTTCTTTGAAAAACACAAATTGTGCTTTGGGACTGTTAATTTTAAAATCACTAGATGTGACCGAGGAAAGTGAGTGGCCTATTAAGCAGTAATTTTTAATATTCTTATTTTTTAAATTTTTATAAGTAAATGCAGGCCTCGTCTCCAAAATTACACTGAGGGAGAATTAACTGAAGAGTTACTACCCTTCCTTTCTGTGAAGCCTGGAGTGGTTTTAACATAAGACTATGCAATAAACTACACTGGAAGTGAAACTAGAGGCCAACATTGTACCATCGTAGTGCATGGACAGCTGCCAGCACAGTGGGCGAGTGGAGCCCAGGGCCGCTGCTCTGTTTGCCAGTCACCTGGGAACAGAAAAGGCCTGAAGTTTACCTGGTCCGACTGTCAAGGGGGAGCCTGTTCGAGGTGGGGTGGCTGGGATGTTTTTTGGAGGCAGAGGTGGAGGCGCTGCAGAGACAAGAAGACGGCATTAGTGAATGTTTTCTTCCCACACTGCACAGCGCGCTGCAGGCGAGCAAGGTCGTTCAGGTCTCCTTTCACACGCCTGATGTTGGCACCAGGAGAGCCATGAATGGTCCACAGGTTTTAAAGGTCAAAGCCAAAAGAGCACAGCAGGACCCACTGAAGTTCTTCCATTTTACTATGGCAAGAGTTCGTCCAGAGAATGTTATGTAACAACAGTGACGTCGACATTTTATTTACTCGTACAGTACTGGAAAACTTCATACCACAGCTAAGTCTCATCTGCTGCACCAGGAATTAGGGGGAACAGGTTGATATGAGTCTCTAGGAGTTTATGACTGATAAGGAATCATGTTAACAGACAGCTACAATGTAGAATCCAGACATGGCAGAGAACTGCGTTCTAGTGTCCAGGGGAGGAGATAACCATCAGTGCTTCTGCTCTGCTAGTGCAGTGAGGCTGGGCATGTTGTAAGCCATATGAACACATAGCATCCATTGTAAGAGACGGTAAAATTGTGTTTTGGAAGTTATCTGCCTAGAGGTAGCAGGTTGGATAGGGTCTCAGGGAGGTGTTTTTAAACCCAGTGTTGATATTATTGTCTAGATGGAGCCTGGAAAAAATTTTTTATGGTTGTATTTCTTAAGTTTTAGTATATTTTTGAAAGTCAGAAGCAAAATGACTTACAAAAAAAAGAATGACCAGATTCTACTGGTAAAAGTTGTAGCCAAAGAAAATATTGAGAAAGAAAAAGTATAATATTATGGCCCTGTCTAAGGAGTTTGCTCTTGGGAGTATGCTTGTCACTTTGTGGATAAGGTTGGAAATTATTATTTTAATGGCTACATTTTTTCTTCTTCCTTAGAATGTATGTTTTATTGCTATTTCCCATGTTTGGTAGATTCAAAGAGTTACCTTGTTGATGGACATATAGGCAGTTATGTTTTTTATCCAGACGTCTCCCCTGTGTGCTCATAGGTGAGGATATTTGGAGGTAGCTGGATCTCAATTATGTGATACTGGGATTAAATGGGGTTAGTGTAGTTCTGGGCTTGGATAATGAAAGCCTCACCCTGGGTGTGAGTGGCAACAATCGATAGACTTGTAGCCTAGAGATGAGAGGGAGAGAGAGAAGGCAGGCTTGCTGTGGCTGCCAGCTGCCTGTGGCTTTCTGTCTGTGCTGTCTTGAGCTGTTCCTATGCTGTGCTGCCTTTAAGCCAGCTGACTATGATCTGAAAGTTCTACAAACTGTGAGCCACAGTAAAGCTTTCCACCTTTAACTTGTGGATGTTCGGTATTTTGTCTCAGCAATATGAAAAGTTACCAAGACACAGCCTGCTTCTAAGATTTAACTATTACAAGTTGCACTACTATAAACATGAGTATGTGTGGGTCACTGTGATATGTCTTTAACTCATTTGCAAAGATACTTGGAAGGGGAAGTGGGTCAAGGGGAATAGCTAGTTTTAATTTTTCGGAGGAATTTCCATACCGATTTATCTTATTTTCTAAGTTCCTGTGAAACCATGGTTCTGTTCAGAAAGTTTGTATGTACGCCTAAATTTTAAGAGTTTTGCCTTCCAGTAGGTGGAGTGTTTCTGCTTTAACAGTTAATAAATTTAAAAAATAAGAGTACATGCAATTTCATAAATCATCTCAGGTTTCAGTTGTGAGCCTGGATGGGGTTCAATCCTTTGTACCCTAAAAGCGGACCGAGTCAGGTGGGACAAACCAGGAGGTCTCCTGCTAGTCTCTTTCCCTGACCTTCACGAGCGGCTCTTCCTGCTGCTCATCCACCTGTCCTGCCCCATCTGGACATCGTGCACAAGAGCATGACCCTCTGCTCCTCTCCCGAAGCCTAGGAATCATGGCTCTTACTCATAGCTATGAACTGCTAAAAACTATACCTTGACTAGCTCCTGTCTTCTCATGGAAGTTGAATCAATCAGGAAGTCCAGAGAAAATTAAGATTTATAAAATGGCCATCAATTAAGCAATGGCCTATGCTATGTAGATGTAACCACAGCACATAAAACTTGCAAGTTCAAGTCGGTGCATCCATCACCTATATATGCACCTTCTCGCTCACCTTCTCGGCGTGAAGGAAGGGTTTCTGAGGCATAGCCTGGGTCCCTGAGCAAGTCCTTCAAGGAAGGGAGGAGAGTTTTTTTCTGGGTTTGTTTCCCAGTGGCAAGGACAAATCTTCCAAATCCTGCGAGGTGGTTCAGTCCTCTCAAACACATGCTTGTGATGCTGTTTTTCCTCTGCTATTTTTGAAGGAAATATTCTTGGAAAAGCTGGGTCGCGTGGTATTATCGCAATAATATTCCCATCAAATAATGCTTCCAATCTCATTTGCTAACTGCTATGATCATGTTTCAGACAAGATAAGCAAAGCTCAGGAGATGCTGAGTGAGAACAAGTACTAGCTGGTCTCTCTGTGAACCATAAGAAGTAAAAATACCCTTTCTCTCCCCTGCCCCAGTGAAACACATTTTCCCAAGGTCCAATCTTCTAGGGGGTGTTTTATGAAGCATTTTCCACATGCATCTTGCTCGGGGCAGTCTACTGAAGGAGAATTCAATGGCTCCTCACAGTGGTGGCTTTGACCTAACCAGGAAACAGCTGCCAGGTGAAGGAATGTAGACGTCTTCAGGGCTCCTCTCCGGAAGCCTGAGCATGCTGCGGGGCTCTGCAGATGTGCCCCTGCTCTCCTGCCTGAGCACCGCACTGCCACCCAGTCATCTCTGTCACTCTCCACAGTGACTCTTCCTCTCCACAGCGTCTTTCTGTCCTCAGCAGCCTCAGGTGCTCTGCAGGAGGAGCAGAACCATGTCTTCCTTGGCCACTTCTGTGCTGGGCAATAGCAGGGCATGGACTGTACCATCCCCCGCTCGCTTCCTTCTTGTTCTCACCCAGACACGGGGGAAGAAGGGAAGAACGAATGAGCAACAGGATGACAGGAGACTCCTTTATTCAAGGTTCACCACTTTCTGTCATTCATCTATTCCTGCTTACGCAGTCTGCCTTGGCCTCTTTAGCCCCAGGACCTGTGAGCATGATGTTTCTTAGTACTGTGCAGCTTACGTGTTGTTTCCATAGACTTTCTAGAGCAGCCTGACTTCACCGAGCAGAGACACAGCAAAACAAGTCTTATTTTTCTAGACAGAGCAGACACAGAACTTACTTCCAGTGGGAAAATGCCTCGTTAGTTTTGGTGACTCCAGGGTTGGATTCATTGGTTGGCCTGAACCCCATATTTCAGGCTGATCTAAAAGAACTGGAGATATAAAAAGAGAATTTCCCAAAGTAAGCTCAAAAAAAGGAACCACCTCCCCATTCCAACTTTAGAATTTAAACTTTCAATTTAGCTGAGCTTCACAAAATACCTCCCCTCGCCTCACACTGGAAGATTAATTTAAGAATGTGCCGCTCCTTTTTTGAAACAGAGACTAGAGCGTGGGGTGCTAGGGTGTGAAGGGGGTGTCTGTATGTACATGGTGCCATGGGGAAGCTTTCAGAATAGAACCTGCACCTTCCTGCCAGCTGGTCACTTGAGGACACTTCGACTAGCAGTCCCCACACTGCTGACTCGGGGCCCATAGGAAAATCCCAGCATTAATCTCACGGTCATTTGCTTTTCTATAAAGTGGTTTATTTAAACTAAGCTATGGGTATGCTTCACAACTAAGAATGTCTGGGTTCTGTGAAGTGGTTCCTATGTATAAAGGTGTCTAGGATCCTTGAATATATCTTTTGTAATATCATAAAAATTGCATTAATTCTAAAAATGCTTGGTGAATTTATTCAGAGAACCAGGAAAGTACACAAGTGCTAGGTACCTGAAGTAAATCAGGACAGTTAATATTGGGACAGAGGAGACAGAACTGAAGACACTTTTCTTTCTTGGTTTTCTCTTGTTTTAATTTAAAAACATTGCTATGGCAACCATGGAGCCGGCCCACCCTTCTCAGCAAGAGCTGGCGTAATTGTAATCGTTACACTAGAAGCCAGGCTGCGAGGTCAATTTGGAGGTGGATCTGAATCCAGCCCCCTCTCCTGGGGATCTTGGGCAGGTCATGGAGCCTCCCTCAGTTTCTTCCCTTCCTGTGAAGCAGGGACAGTCAGAGCGACCCCAGGAGGACTGGTGTGACTGAAAAGGCCACGGATGAGAACAGAGTGTCTGTGAAATGTTCATGAAACACTGGTCACAGGCGCTTGAAGCTGCAATTACGTATTATATTTTGATCCTCATAACAGCACTGTGTGGTTGTTTTTAGTGTTACTTTTGGGAGAGAAATGGACGATGTCAAGTGATGAAATAATTTGTGTGTAGAAAAAGTAGAGAAACCCAGATCTGAGTCAAGTAAATTTGATCCTAAATTATAGGAGTTTTCCTCAAAAGCCTTTTAAGTTAGCATTAGAAGAATCTGCAAAGAAGTGAGCAGGTCCAAAAGGGAAGTGTGGGTCTGACAAGAGCTGGTGTGGTGGGCTTTCAGAGCTTCAGGGCCTGAAACCTCCTGAGCAAGAACCACAGACACCTGAGACGGCAGCTCCCTGCGTCTCAAACTCAAAGGCAGTTTGGTGTGTACTGTGAAGATCCCGTGAGGAGCGTGAACTTGAAGGGGGACCCTGCCATGATTTTTAAGACTCATTTCTACTTTGCATATAAGGCTTCCAGGCAGTTATGGAATTTCTTAAATAGGCAGATTCAGGGCCAACAAGTCAAACCCCACTTCTGGTTATCCTGAATTACATCATTTCATTTTTATTTTTTATTTTTTAAAATTTTCTTGACACAGGGTCTCGCTTTGTAGTTCAGGCTGGCCCTGAGCCCACTGTGTAGCCCAGACAAGCCTCGAACTCAGCAATTCTCCTGCCTCTGCCTCCTGAGTGCTGGGATTACAAGTGTGAGCCACCATGCCCATTTGGAATTACATCATTTCAATGAGGCTGATCACAGGTATGTTGGTTAATAAGACAACTGGCAACCTTCCCACAAGGCCTCCTTACATAGGGATTCTGAGTGAAAGGCTTTCACATCGTTAAAGGGGTTTGGGATGTTCTTTCTACATTTCCTGACTCAGTTATCAGGAATGTCCACATGTGGCTGACTGCTGGCTGCTTCCAGAACCATCCTTCATTTCTCCATAGTAAAAGAGTTCTTAGTGAACGGCCCAGTGTAGAATTCTACCTAGTGGGCTTTGGCAGGAAGTGATGTGGGTCTCTTCCAGGGTTTCCTCTTAAAATTGGCAGGGATTCCCTGGCCTCTTCCTATCCCTCCTTCCCTGCAGCAGGGTTAGCA
This sequence comes from Thryonomys swinderianus, assembly GCA_004025085.1. Taxonomy (NCBI): domain Eukaryota; kingdom Metazoa; phylum Chordata; class Mammalia; order Rodentia; family Thryonomyidae; genus Thryonomys; species Thryonomys swinderianus. The sequence continues at coordinate 16,494 of PVIC010001737.1, read as the reverse complement.
GCAATCCTAGACTTGGAGATGAGGGCTTATGGGTAAAAACAGCTTCCTACCAGCCCAAAAGTGTTTACTTCTAGACTGGAACATGAAATGAAAGTCTCCCTTGTTTAATTTACTATTCTCTGAGGTCTCTCTATTGACTGTCGCTTAGTTTACTCAACAGGTTTCCAAGTCTTGTTTTCCTTACCTTTTAAGGAATCCACCTCTGGACCCTAGATCAACGCCATTTTAGCATATACACACATCCTAGTGTTCCTAAGCCAAACAACTTTATAAATACATTGTGTATTACCCAACATGCTTATGGGGCACTTGAATTGTACAGAGATACGTTTCAGGAAGAGACTGGATCTCTTTCACAGAAGGGCTTATATCAGCAAGGTATACATTATTTATTACCATATGGAAAATATGATTAATTAAAAAAAATGTAAGACATTTTACCCTAGAATAAACACTTAGCAGGTAAATGCAACAATCATGGCAGGAGGAGTGAAGGTCTGTCTTTCTAAGAAGCAAAATGACTGAAGATTACTCCAGGGTTTCAAGTCAGCAAACGATGGTTACAGTCAGGGAGCTGACGGCCCCTGGCACGCGGAGGCCCCGTGGGCAGAGCCAAGACCAGAGGGACAGGGCAGCTTTGCGTGAGCATGAGCGTGAGGAGGCGGCCTGCACCTGCCTGCCTCATACCACTCCAGGCCCGGGTCACAGCTGCTGCTACCTAGAAAGGCCGGTGTGCATCCTCCCAGATCTTCACTGACCTCTTCTGTGAACTGTTAGCTATTGGAGATTTATGCAAGTAAAATTTCAAATGCCCAAATGTTAGAAATTTGAAAACTAAATAGGAGTTTGGTTCTTAACAGCGCATCTCAGAGGTGTAATCACAGAACGTGGTGGGTGCTGGTTCTGCATTAACTCCCCCCTTCAGCATGCTCATCACTGTGGCTCTCGCCACTTTCTGCGGCAGCTCTGGAATCCTGTCCCCTGAGTGTTGCTACTGACTGCTCAGGCCGAGCACAGTCCAGAGATGCAGCTGTCACAAACACAGCGCTGCGCCCCATCCGTGTGACTCCAGCTCTGGCACGCCGAGGCTTCCCAGGGTCAAAGTGATGGCTGGAAGGAGACGTTCCCAATCGATTTAACATATCGAGGCAGCCGGGACAGCACAAGAGACCCAGGAAAGAGAAGGTTGGAGCTGCCCAGAAGGTGACAAGGCCAGCGGGGTAAGCGTGTTCAAAGCGAGGAGCCGGAGTTTTGAGAGGATTTGTGCCAGTGTGTTTTAAAATTTTAAACACTTTTCTCAATTACACACCACTGGCTGGAACCCATTTTTCCCACTAAGATCAGACGAAATATTAAAACTACGCCTCAGGATCCCCACATTCGCATGTGGACTCTAGATACGTTATGCTCGGGTGGAAAGCAAAACACGCCTGCGCGCAGACAGCGTCGCCTACCTGCTGTCTTCTGCTCATCAAAGGCCGACTCCAGTGGCGGGCCGAAGAGCGGGGCGAGGGCGGCCGTGTCCTCCGGAGGCCGTTTGCTAAACCGCACACAGGAGAGCGAGTGAGCACTGGTGCGCAGCCCATGCTCTAAGGCACACACGCTCTCACACGTCTGTCTTGGCATGATTGTTGGTGGGCATGTCTCCACGCCCAGCGTTATATGTGGTTACCAGGGATCGAACTCAGGACCTTACGCTTGCGAGGCAGGTGCCGGAACCACTGAGCTAACCCTCCGGCCCGGAGGGAAAGCTTTTTAAAAAACCCAGTAGAAGTCTTTTCAGAAACCCACACACATGTGTTCAATACTCAAAGAATACACTGCAAAAGACAATGCTTTGCTAAAACAAAAAGCCAAAGAAGATTCTTTTGATGTGTTGCAGGTGGGATGCACAAAGAAACTATTGAGCAAAGCTAGTCTCTCTTCGTAGGCAATAATCCTGTGTCAGATCTATGCTTCGGGAACCAGAGGACAGCTTTACCCAGCCACTGGCTTCCGCAGGAGTTAGGCAACTGCATTCCGACAGGTAGTTGCTTTAGCTAAGGGCAGGATCACTTCAATAACTTAACACAGTGGGCTGCACCGGGGGTCTTGGGCTGCATTCTGGAGAAACAACCTGCTCAGACCATGCTGTGGATATATGAACTTCCGCAGGAAGCCTCTCAGTATTAGGGGCTGAGAGTTCAGCTTGAAGAATAGTGGCTTAATTCTTCAAAGCTCACAACACCTTGCAGGAAGCATAGGGAATGTGTTTCACACTCACCTTACGAGTTCCGGAGTCGGTGTGGAACGCCTGGGTCTCGCCACCTCTTCACCTTATGCACAGGACAAAAGACCTGGTTAGGCCCATTTTTACCATCCCTTCTGATATGTCTCATGAACTATGTTTGGAAATACATAGAGATTTAAGTCGCATCAACAAACAACTCAATCTGAAAACTTTATGAAACCGACCCTCTCCCCTGGCCATGTAACACTCGACGTCTAGCACTTTTCTGTGGCGTTTGTAAAACCTCATTAACCAAGGCACTACCAAAAGCAAAGCCATGGAGGGGAGACCTGTACACTGTGGGCTTAGGAACAGCATACCACTCTTCTTTTTCACTACAGAGAATGCTAAGCCAGGCCCTTTCTATAGAGTACACGAATCCAGTATTCTCTGACTATTCTTTTCTTGAAATTCCAAGAATATGATATAATTTTAGCTATGAATTGTGAATTTAGAACTTCCTAGAATGCGTCATATGCAGCAGAGGAAATCATGGCCTACATACTATAACCTATGTCATCTACCTCGGTTGCCTGAAAGGTTTCGCCTCAAATTACACCAGAATAGGTAAGTTGCCTTCTATTCCTTCAGCCCAGCTCCCCCAACCCCATTTAGATTATGTTCATTTCTAAACTTAAATGATATAGCAAGAGTTGACAAATATCAGAAGAAAGTAGCAATGCTTTTCCAAAATCATGTCCTTTTTGTGAATTTAAACACTAATCATTGGAAGCCCCAGAGTTCCTTTATTGTAACAAAGATTCCTTTCTGTAAAAGGGTTTATTTTTTAAAAAATTAAACCTTAGAAATCAACACAAGACTGAATAATTTAAATGTACATATATAGTCCAAGATCCAAGGAACTATTCCTTCTTTTACCTTATACTCTATTTCTGGTAGCTAAGATATACTTACTGGATAAGTTCCTTTTAATTGCACCCTAGAATTAGAAATAGACACTATAAGGCTTAAGACCACATATATATTATGTACAATATGTATTATTTCTGTTATTGCAATTAAACTAAACTCAAAGAAAAGCAAGTGAGGACAAATGTGATTGTTTTCAGGGTGGCCTCGTGATAGAACTTGTAGACACACAGGCATAAATCAATTTTCACTTTACTCAAGTTATAGCAAGAGAGGGTGGGTGGGTCATAAAGCTCCAGAATGAGAAAACCCCTTACCTGGGGAGCTTTGGGACTTTAAGGCGATATTGATCAGCCCTAAAAATAAAAGCCCTCTTGAACTCTAACAGGTAAGACAGTAACTCCAAGTTTCCCATATGGTTGATATTTGAAAATTCTAAAATGTGTGTAGAAGTACTGTCTGCTTCTAATTAGGTGGGCCCAAACTGTTAGTAGATACAATCTTGACTTAACTAATGTGGTTTAAAAGGATAAAAGTGGCCAGTGTTAAAAGGAGGAAATCTGGGGATCTGGCCCTCGTGGGCTGTCTTTTCAGGGAGCCAGTGAAGCCATGACGTTCACAGACCTCCCCTGCAGGGGCCCCCCGAACAGGGAGCAGCTTCCTTAGTTTGAGGCATTCTGATAGTGGGACTGGGACAGTCAGGCAGGAGTGCACAGCCCGAGCACAGCACGTCTAGGCTCACACTGCTGCAGCGTACACGTACTCAGATCACAGAGCACGTTCAGTGCGAAGGCCGCGCTCACAGGCGGAAGCTGGGGAAGGTTCTCAGCATGAGGCGAGCAGGAGAGCGGAGCACCCGGAGGGCTGCGTGGGGGTGGCCTGACTCCACCTGGAAGGGCGCAGCATCTGTCTGAGCCAAGCTCCCGGACTGACAGGCCAGCGTGGAGGGGGCGGGGGACACTCAGGGCCGTGGGGACTGAGATCCAGCTGTTGGGAGCCCAGGGACTGAGCTAAGACCTCTGCGTCTCCTTGTCCTACCCCCCTGGAAACAGCTTCTTTCCTACTCATCGATTCCTAGGTATGGGGATTCATCGCACAGATTTTATTGTTAAAGAGCACTGAAGAATTCCCTGTGACATTTTTTTAAACACTTCCCTTGGATGAATGATCACAAGTCAAGTGCCAGTCAAGCACGGAAGAGATGCACATTTGTTTAGAAATGAAAAAGAAGAAACGACCTCCAGTGTGGACAGGAACAGGCACTTGAGTGATCAGAGGCAAGTTAGCCACAGGAAGGTCCCCCCAGCAGCTGGTCCTGGGTGCAGGTCCTGTCCACTCTGACATGCACTGTGAAAATGCAGCCCGAGGTCAGGGCAGCATTGGTTGCACTCAAGAAGGAGGGAGAGATCTCACTGAGTGGCCGCATTTGCCCTCTTCAGGGCAGCTCAGCTGTGTTGTGTGGAGAGAATACCTTTCCTCTCAGGCAAGGCATTCACTCCAATAGTAATTGATTTGTTGGGATTGACAATAGTCTGGGGATATTTCAGAGAGGATTGTTTCAGTTCCATTTCTTCTCTTAAGGGAATAAGTAGGGGCGTATGTGTGTGTGTGTGTGTGTGTGTGTGTGTGTGTGTTTATGCATGTGCGTGTGAACCAGGCTTAGCATTGGCCCATCCTTGTCTTGCTTTAAATTCCTGAGATTTCACTTGCCCCATTATCTTCCCCACTGGAGTTATCTCCAGGGAAAAGATTTAGGCCATGACAGTTTAGACCACGGCTCTGAAAGCACAGGCCCACTCGCCCTCAGAGGGAGGCTGCGGGTGGGCACTAGGGTGATGACTGATGTCCACTGGTCCCAGGACAGTGTGAACTCCAGCTCAGAACATGGTGGCTTTTAAAACAATTCTTTACCTTCTTTATAGTTTTATTGCTCTTCATTATTGCTCTGCTATCAACATCTACCATTAATCTGCAGTCCCTAGAGACACGCACACATGCGTATGAGCACACACACACAAACACACAGACATCTGTTTTTCACATTGGGCTGAAGAGTTAAGTTCCCCTGTGCTATTCAGTCCGTCATGGACACGTCCTCTGATAGCTACAGACACCACGTCAGAGCCCCAGAGCCTTGGAGGCTCCGCCTGCCTCGTCCACACAGCAGTGAGACCAGTGCAGCGGACTGGACCCGGCTGCCTGGCCGCGGTTGCGATTTTTCTCGGTATGTGTTTAAGGAAAAGTGTTGAGAGTTCTTACCGGGCTGCGCCTCTGTGATCAGCAAAAAGGAAGAGAAAAGAGACCTGTCAGAGAAGGACCCTCGGCCAAGGGCCTGGGGAGCAGAATCTTCCAGCCAGCCTGACTGCGCACTCCAAGTACCCGGGTGGGGAAGGGCAGCGGTGGCACCCGTGGCCTTTCCAAGGCGTAGAGGGTACTACAGACCCTTGCAGGGGCCAGGCTCCGGCACAGCTCTGCCTGCGGGGTGAGCAGGGAGGAGCCAGGTGGACACGCACACTCGCTACTGGTGCCTGACGGTCTTTTCGTCAGGAGTTCTTTTCCAAGTTACTCGGGGCTGGGGACTCCAGCGGTACAGGAAACCTGTTTCCGTGTGGGACGTAGCGGGACAACCGCGGCAGATGGACCCCACCCCCCTGGACCCTGAAGCAGGCCTGGAAACACAGGCTGCCGTAGCCTCCTCTCGGGCTCCCCTGGGTGTCCTTGGAGTGCGGGCTTGACCTTCCGGCCGGGGAGTGGTAAGGGCTGTGCGTGCGCAGATGAAGCCCCGGGTGAACCAGGGAAGCCAGCAGCGGTGGCGCTGAGCCGAGCAGGCTGGCAGGCAGGCCCACGTCTGCAGACACCACGCAGGCACACAACCCCACCACACCCTCGGAGCTTCTTCAGGGTGCGGGTTGACTGCAGCCCCTCCCACATCAGGGCCCAAGGGGGCGCGCACACAAGCACGTGAAGTTGGCTTCCGGCTTCCCGGATGGCAGGGGACCATGCTTCGGACGAGCTGCCAGAGGCGAGTGGCCCGTCACACCCGGAGGCCGCTGTAGACGCCCAGGCCATTGAGATGCAGAGAGAGTGCAGTTTTGCCCCCAGACAGACAGATGGACAGACGGAACTCAGACTCTGAGCTCCTGTCCTCCCACATCGGAGGAGGTGTAAGGCCAGCGCTCTGGGCTGACCCCCAGCCCGTGCTTTCTCAGACCAAATTTGTAACAAATGGGACTTTAGATCTCCTCACCATAGTCGGTTTTACTTGTGATAGTTTAGACCTTAGTATCTGGACCGTAATGATTGCTTTTCTCATAAACCTGACTGTGTGCTGGGAGGCACTTGGACAACAATTAGAAAAGAAATGGGACGCGTTACTACGTGTGTGTGGGCTTACATTCTGTTGGCCTAATCCTTGCTGAGTTTTGTGGAAAAACTGAAACAATCTTCTGTATAACGATTTAGACTTTGTTATTCTTCAGCAAACAGACTACAGCGTGTTTTTTTTTTTTTTTTTTTTTGAGACAGGGTCTCGCTTTGTAGTTCAGGCTGGCCCTGAGCTCACTATGGTGCCCAGGCAAGCCGCCGCGAACTCAGCAATCCTCCTGTCTCTGCCTCCCGAGTGCTGGGATTACAGGCGTGAGCCACCACATCCGGCACTGCAGACTACAGCTGTTTAATGAAGAAAATGTAAGCATTTCATGACGAACTTTCCAAATATAGTAAATATCAGACTAAAATTAAAAGTTCCCTGATATAAAATTATGAAAAATAATGTCAAATAAAAGTTGTGACCATACAGAAGCAGAATTTTAAATACATGAAAAATCATCAATGTCGGATGACACCAAATGCATTTCAAGATAATTTCAAGTACATTATTCCACTGGAACTGAATCATATCTTTATTTCTAATAAGTTAAAAGGCTTATGCTTTTAATCAGTAGTTCATGCTGGTATTTTTTTTAATAGTAAAGGAAAACAACATGAGATAGCAGTTTAAAAATTTCAATTCACAAAATTCCTTCCTCAAGCGCTAGTGACCCCAGTTCACCCGGTCACAAACTGACTAAGGAGAAACTGTGTGAAAGCCTCAAAGATTATAACTGAGAGTTTCTGAAATGCTCAAGAGAAAAAGATTTCCAGAAGTCAAGCGGGACAGCCTGGTAGATGTTGCCATCTGCACAAAATGGACAAAATGGCCAGCAAAATTATTCCCAGTCGGGACAGAGAACCTTTGCTTTTTCAAATTTGCTTTACCTTTTCCCCTGTCATCTCCTAAAAATTTAAAGCACTTAGCATTCTGTTTGGTTTTACCAATATTTAGAATGTGTCTCAAAAATGGGGAAAAACGAATTCAGTATTTGGTCTTAATTTATTCAAAAAGCTAAAACTCAGAAGATGAACTTTCAGATTTTTAAAAGAAGTTTAAATGCTCCAGTCTTTAAATATGGGCTAAGACTATTTTTAACAATGCAAACAGTAAAATACCTGTTCAGCTGTTTGTGCCTATAGGGCCTTTTGTCTTTGACTACAGATACTCTATCTGTTCCTGATTACTCAGAGACGGCAGCTGGTCTGCTTATTTTCTGAACAAATTCCTTACATCTCTGTTTAGACAGTAGCTGTTCAGTTCTCCTGGTCCTCTCATGCACTGTGGAAAACTTTTTGGAAATCGTTTTATTTATGCTCCTACTTTAATTTTGGTGTTTAACGTGGAGGTAATCTTACTGTGTATTTGAGGCTATTTTCAAAGTGGGTAAACATAGCTAGTTTATGATTTGGCCACTAGAATGAAGATGTTTGTTTTAAAATTTATCTGATTGCTGGGCATGGTGGCTCACGCCTGTAATCCCAGCACTCGGGAGGCAGAGACAGGAGGATTGCTGAGTTCAAGGCTTGCCTGGGCTACATAGTGAGCTCAAAGCCAGCCTGAACTACAAAGCGAGACCCTGTCTCGAAAAAGAAAAAGAAAAAATAAAATAAAATTTACCTGATTTTCTGTATGAACATGCCTTTAAAAATACAGTGGCTGTGCCTTATTTTTGCCCCCAAAGTGTCTTTCTACCATAGTAATTTTATATTGCTACTTTAACACAACAGGATTAATTTAAAATTGTTAACAAGGACATCTTAATCTTTTCTGCCCCAGACTAGCGCTGAGGATTGAACCTACGGCCTGAATTGTGCTAGACAAATGCTGTGCTACTAAGCTACATCCCCAGGCCCTAGGGTACCTTAGTCTTAATCAATGTGGATAAATTATTTTGAGATATTTCTAAGAAGCAACCAAATATAATCTGTCTTGCTTGTTAAATTCACTGAAAAGCAAGTTTCAGTTTTTGAAGTTTTAAAATATCTTCATTTGCTAAATTCAGTGTTATGGGGGATCAGAAAGATGGGGTATACACTGTAAAGCATCCAACAAATATTTTTATACAGTCTAGACATACAAATGGAAATGATTCATGTTATAGAAATTTCTAGGAATTAGGATGGAGGGTACTTGTGTTTATTATTAAGATCCCAGTCAGCATTCTGATTTTTTAAAAAAATCTTCCAGAATGAAGTCAAACGATCTGTTGAGCATCTACTTGCACGGTGGTGGCTGTGTCTATATGTACACTTCTTCCCGGGCATGACAAGTGCAGGGTCAGAGGACACCAGTGTTCTCAAGGAGATGCGGTTAGATGGTCTTGAAACCGCCTGGGGAGGGAAGGAAGGAAGGGCCTGATGGGCACCAGCATGTGACTCAGTAATGCCCAGCTGAGGAGCCAACAAGATGAGTGATTTCTAAAGAAAAACAAGATAAGGGAGTTGGGAATGAAGTGAAAATGAGAAAATGTTCTTTTTAAGTAAGGGCAGCAGGAGGAAAACCAGGGAGAAGAGAAAAAGCCCAAAAAGCCTCCCACGGGTAAACTTCGGTACCTGAAGAAGCCCCTTGGAGGTCACGTGATGCTCGGGAGAAGGAGCCGCTGTTAAGGAGCCCCAGGGCTGTCCTGCCCGCAGCCTTCGACACAGGCGGCCCTCCGGGACCAGAAATGGGCCATGTCTCCCACGTGTGGTCAGACTCAATCGCAGATGCTTATTGTACTTGTGGAAGCCCAAAGGCCAGGACCCCAGTTTTGATGCATTTTAATATTTGGATCCCACTGTGTTGCATGTGTGTCTCTGCAGGTGAGCCTCTGTTTCCTCCACGCCCTGTCTCCTGGACTTGGAGCCCAGTACTCCCCCAGCGGGCAGAGGTGAGAGACGGCGGCGCCCCCTCTAGCATCTGCTCAGACGAGCGAAGTAGGACCGACCAGCCAGCCACTCTCAGCCTTTGCCAGTGTGAACACCTCGTCTCGTTTACAGCAGGGGTTGCCTGGGCTGCACGTGCGTGGGGGCACGTGCTCAGAGAAGCCGGCAACTGAGAACGTCGTTTCCCTTTCTTTTCTCTCATTTATTATTGTAAAGTTGTTCCCCAACACTCTAGAACAGATCAGACACCAGGTTTGTCCATCACTAACATATAACATCTGCATGGCCATTTACATTTAATACAGATCTACTTTTTTTAGTCACAACAATTTCAGGAGGGGACACTTTGATTTACTATGACAAAAAGTGACAATAAGAACCATAGTGAACCCCTTTAGCCCATACAACTCCTTTCTCCCAGGACAGTTACACATTAAACAAAAAATTAACTTAAAAAATATTTGCCTCATTCGCAGCATCTATATTTAGCATAACGAATGCGAGTAGGAGCTGCAGTAGATGAAGCTCAGGCCCTAAGATACAAGATTATGCAGTAACAGAAGAGAGGTGAGTCTTTACAAAATTATGCACCACCCTTAATCACAGGGTAATGGAAACCACTTAGCAACCGACTCTCTCTTTTTCTCACCGAGTGTGTGTGAATTCAACCTCCTACCGGTTTGCCAAGGTTTGTTTTCAAAATTCAAAACCCTCTTTAGGTATTAAACACAATCAGTCACTAGATAGGCAGCTGGTGAAAATGAACAGAACAAATCCCACTTCGCCAAAACACAGAAAGGACTCATTATTTCTTACCGGACTTTTCCTCTAAGAGTGAAGGCATGGGGAAGAAAAATAAAGACAAAGTGAGAAGGTGACATGGATCTCCAAGAAGAAATGCTCTAGCTCTCTGCGAAAGGCAGTGCTGAGGGTAGCTGCTTCTACAAACAGTTCCTGTGCCTGTCTGCTCCTGACACCATTTCTGGGTTGTGACCTTTGGTTCAGGTTTTCAAGGGCACAGCACAGAGGCACACGCTGTGCTCTTTCCAGTGGTCCACTTCTATCAAACAGGTCTCTGCCTGGAAGATGGAAGTGGCCCTGGATATCAGAAGGAGCTGGCCAATGTCATGAGTATACTGCAGCTAGAAATGGCTCATGAAGCCACAGGAGACTTTTCCCAGGAATTCCGTGTCTTGCTAGGAAACTGGTACTTACCATCTCTTCCCAGGTCACCATGGCTACAGCTGTGAGTCCTCCTCTGACCCATCTTTCATTTCCCCCCACATTTCATGAACAACTGCACCCTCTTTTCCTGGCGAGCAGTTCCTGGCCCTGAGAACTGAGCTCTTAGCAGGGGCCCTTATCTCTGGCTGACACTCCTGCTCCAGTCTCACCTCCCGATGCACCCTGCACACTATTCCCTAAGGCATTTTCCAGACCTGGTGAAGGGTGCTACCACCCTGTGCCCACAGCCTCCTGGTACCCCTAGAACAAGAGTGCCAGGCTGCAGCACCCCATGCTCTGGTGGCCCCAGCGGACTCCACTGTTGTCTTTGTAAGAAGCCTGGCTATGCCACACTATGCCAGTGTGCCAGGCACTCACAACCTTCCTGCTGCTGCCTACACTGTTTTTTTTTTTTTTTCTGGTGCCAGGGATTGAACTAAAGACCTTGTGCTTGGGAGGCAGATGCGGCACCACTGAGCTACATCCTAGGCCCTTGCTGCTTCCCCTGGAGGCTTTTCCATCTCCTCTGGTCAAAATCACATCCACTCGTGAAGGCCAGGAACCTTTCTTTCAAGAGATCTTTCCCAAGCCTTGCAATCAGAACAAAATGTTCCTTTCTCTCGGTGGATTGCAGCACTTTTCTTTTGTCCAAAATAATAAATACTGAAGGCTTTCTGTTTTTTTGACATTTCCCGGCCTTGGGACAATGGAGGACACACAGCTGGTCTACTCTGTACATTTCTGGTTTAGTTCTGCACTATTTCCTTGTCTCTGCAGTCAGGAACTCCCAGTCATGATCACATACATGTGCTCTGCCCAGCTCACAGGGCATAGTGGGCACTCAAAGCATGTTTATGAATTCTCCTTTTGGGGGATGGTAAAACCTGATGCAAGTGCTTGATGAGCCAGAGATTTAGCTCAGTGGTTCCGCTGCCTGCCTAGCAAGCACAAGGTCCCTGGTTTGATCCCGGTAACCACATACAATGATATGATCTCGGGCATGGTGACTCATGCTCACCAGCAATCAGTACCACACCCAACAATGCTGGGTGTGGTGGCTCACGCCTGTCATCCCAGCAGTTGGGAGGCAGAGGTAGGAGGATTGCTGAGTTTGAGGCTTGCCTGGGCTACATAGTGAGCTCATGGTCAGCCTGAACTACAAAGGGAGACCCGGTCTCAAGAAAAAACAAAACAAAAACCTGATGCAAGTGCTTGAAACAGTGTTATCTGAACCTCGGAAAGATGAGTTTCCCTCTTGGAGTAAACGTGGGAGGAGGCCCAAGGTGCCAGGTCCCATGAAGGCATCCACATTTATTCTACTTTGTTCCTCCTCTACCCACTGGTGACCCATCACGTGGCTCAGTACACCACGGAAGCACTGCCACTTTACACGACGTCACGTGGAGTCCTGTGAGTTCTCCAGAATAGGGTTTTCCACCATGGCAGAGGGAGCCCTCTGGAACAATGAGAGCCCTGTGAGGGCATGCGCCCGGTGCCACTTTCAGGAGTGGACCCTTACTTGTGAGTGAAACGGAAATCACTAATGAGGGCCAAGTTCTCAGTCCACAGGCAGCCACAGTGCTGGGACAAAGTTAAGCTGCTCTATAGGGAGCGTCAGTGAGAGAAGAGGATCGAGAGGCAGAGCTGGGACTGCGTGCAGATCGTCTGAGTCTAGTCAGTCAGCCCTGAATGGCTGAACTGCTTTCTGGGCCTCCTCAGGACTGACGTCCAGAAACAGTGGAGCCACATGCTCACAGGTCACAGGGTCTGGAAGGATCTCAGGTCTCTCCAGCAGAGAGGACCAGGGGATCCTGCCCGGCTGTTCAGAGGCCTGGGAGATGGCACCAACGACGTGAGCCTGGGTGCGTGGGGTGCCTTCAGTCCTGAGGTCAGACTCTGAGGACAGGATACATTTCTCATCCTTTCTTAATTAAAATCGGAAGAATGAACAGGACATAAATGATAAGGGCTACTTTTTACTCTTCACAACTATCCCACCCAACCCAAATGGTCCATTAAACCATTTTTACTCAACAAATGGCTTGACTTTGTCAGCACCTATCAACACCTAGGCTGTGGCCTCTTAACGGAAGGGTAGCTTCTGAATTTTTAAAAAACAAAGGAAAAAAATAAAACACGGCAATTCTCTTCAAGGGAAAACAAAAGTATTTCTTGATCAAAAATGAGCTAGTCACATTTGAGTTGACATTCACAGAATTGAGGAAGAGACACAGAATTCTGGGCTGATCACTGAATAGACGTAGGGTAAGAACGTGCCGGACTGGACAGAACAGTGACGAACAGGACATTCGGTGAATGGTCTTCAAGAATGTGAGCCTTCCTGTCCCACAGACCAAGAACACAGCGTATGACTTGGAAGTCTTGGTAACAGACAGCTCGCCCTCTGACCACCAGCTCTCTCCAAGAGCAGGCACCTCTTGCCTGCTGCAGATACGGAGGCTCTTTCCAGCCAGGGCTATTCCAGATAACTTGGTGATGCAAAGGTTCAGCGAGGTCTTGTGAAGGCTGCACTGGTGCAAGAGGGGCTGGAAATCAGCAGGTTAACCCGGATCTGTGTCGGAGCAGAGCTGAGTGACAGTGGCACATGGAGGAGAAAGTCTGTCCCCACTTTGCTCAGATGCCCCACAGGGGGCGCTGCCCTGAGTTCACTCAGTGCTCAGCTGCTCGAGGAGAGCCTGAGCTGCCCTCAGGGAGGTGTGGCACCAGGTGTCATCATGCGAGACCACCAGGACCGGAGGAGGAGTCGGGTTTGATCGGAAGCCTTTTCAGAGTCTGTAGCTGCTTAACTTTAAAGACCTAGCGGCTGTATTCTGGACCTTTATATTTTAACGAATACAATTCTGTGATAAAACAATCTTTTCCTTTTAATTATTTATGTCTACTTGGGTATTCACGAAGAGAAAAATGATGATTTATTTATTTATTAAGCTATTAACGGCTACTTCCTGAGCCTAATAAATATCCAACATGGTTCTAGGCACCTCAGTAAATGACAGAACAGAGAGACTCCAGAGAGCTCAGCCTGGGAAACAGGAGAGAGACAAAAATAGCTGATGGAATAAATCTGCAAAGCAGTGAATGTTTAAGAAGATAATATAATATTTAAAAGTGGGACAGCTGTGAGATACAGGAAAAAATGGCACCTTCCTTTTGTTTAGAAATAAAATTTTCTTTGTCCCTGAGAAAGTATTTTTTTATATAATTAAAATGGGTAATTCACATTCTAATTTTTCTTAAAACAATTAGAAGTTACACTAATTGCTATGATTTCTGACACTAAAAATGTCTTCAGAGGGCAAAGAAATAAAATGCTTTTTTCTTTATAGTGTTTTATGATCTTTTTTGAGCATTTATATGAACTAGGTAGTATATGATAATTATGAGTTTAAGAAATGTAATCAGAGGACGGGAGATTTAGCTCAGTGGTTCCAGCGCTTGCCTGTCAAACCCAAGGTCCCTGGTTTGATCCCCGGTAACCACACACAACAATACCGGGCATGGTGACTGACGCCCAGCCCACCAGCAGTCAGTGCCACACACCACAGTGGCGGGCGTGTGGTTCACACCTGTAACCCTAGGGGAAAAGTTCTGAGAAGTGCAGGACCTGAAACATGCTCTCTCTACAGGGAATAACATGAGGAATGGGAAGTGCACTGACTCCCAGCTGCTGCTTCCGTTTCCGCACAATCACCTGTGGTCAGAGGTGTCACCCACCCGATGGTCTGGCTTGTTCCAGGCCCCTGCAGTGTCATTGGGCACCTCCGCTCTGGGAGAAGCTGTTAGGAACCCAACACGTCATGAGTCATTCTCAAATTATAGTTCCAATAAAAACTTATTATCCAAATTAATTTCTTCCTCACAGGGCCTATGCTACTCTGAGTCTGACCATTAGTTACAAAAAATAGTCTTAAGTTTTAACCTCTACAGCAGGAGAAATATACAATCAAGGTAGGAGAATTCACAAACATGAAAATTAGCCTTTTTAAAAATCACAATTGACATTATAACTAAGACCATGTGATTGAAGAAGCCATTACTTCTGGCAAGCTCTCTTAGTGTGGGACGATACGGTGGTCACTCAGTGTCAGTCTGCTAGACTTGAAATTTGTGGCAGAAGTTGGGTGTCCAGGTCACCAGCATGGGTGCTCAAGCCCTCGAACAGGGTCTGGAGCTGGCAGGGAGCTCTCACTCTGCTGCACACCTCGAAACTACAGTCTCCGTTGGTCCAGCCAACAGGAGCTGGAGAGGCGATGACAGGCTGGTTTGGACAGGTGCCGAATGCTTCACCGTCTTCCTGGAAATCAAGACATACTTCGGGATTCCTCTTAGGGAAGCAGGGTGAGCAGGCGAGGCTTGGAAAGTGGGACTGTAATTTTAAAGGTCAGGAAATGGGAGCAGCCAAGAACTCTCCAGGAAAAACAATTTCAAAATGAAGGGAAGAAACAAGGCATATTGGACACAAAATTCTTCTGCAAGCAGTGTGTGTGTTTTGAAACGTAGGGAAGAGAACAGCGCATTTGAAAGAGAAAGTTCTCCCTCATCTCACCATCGGTCCTTCTCTGTACAGCCCGAAAAAGAAGAGCCCAGGGTCTCATCAAAGGCGCGAATCGAGGCTGATTTTTTTTTCGGGGGGGGGGGCGGTCCTCCTGGGGCACAGCTGCCCAGGGCGTCTGGGAGCCAGTGCAGGGTCCCCCGAGGCCGGAGAAGGGAAAGGCAGTTTCTGTGCCTTCAGACTGACAGATATTATCTCTGCTTTGAGTTATAGCTTCTGTGTGGAGGTTCCCCAAAGCCTCACTCCCTTTTGGAGGTGGCCGAAGGAGAGTACGTGACCAATGCACGGTAGGGAGAGGCCTGAAGGCACTAGGAGGGCTACGGGTGCGAGTGCTGCCTGATGTAGGGGTCTGCATGAGACACAAAGGGCAGGAAGATGCTGTTAAAGGTTCCTGGAGCTTTGGCTGCTTCTGCTGCCATGAGCTGTTGCCCTCTGCTGCACTGGCCCGCCGCAGAGTCTGCCGACCACGGACTGAGCTCTCTGCAAACTGTGAGCTCTGTAAACCTCTCGTTCTTTAACCTTCAGTGCTGGGTATTCTGCTTGGCAAGGAGAAGAGTGACCAAGACACCCCATAGGCCGTCCTGAAGCCCAGGGCTTATGCTGAGCCTCGGCTGCCCGTTTCCACAGGGTCAGTGGGTGCTGCCATGTGGGAGCCAGGGCTCTCTTCCCCCTCCGATGATGCCTTGTTTTTACCAAACTCTGCAGGGTGCTGAGCCCTTTGCCAAAGTGAGGACAGGAGGTGGTGGTGTTACCGAGCAGTGGCGAACACACAGGTTTTGCTCTCTGGCAGCTAATTCAGGGCTGCAAGGGTGGGTGGGCCACCTGGACTATGAGTGGCACCAGGCTGTCTCCCTGCCTCTAACTTATTTATTTATTTTTTGAGTAAATAATTCAGTTATAGATTGCAAGCCTCCAGGAACAAGATTAAACTAATTGCTCCCTCATAGTTCAGCATGGATTTCTGTAATTTCTGGTGTCACTGAATTCTTCAGGGCAAAGAGGAGGCCCAGCTCTGGCCTCCCGCACTCTGTCTTCCCTATCTGCCCTTTTCCTGACTCAGGTCCTCCTGCAGTTTCTCCCGGGAGGGAGAAGAAAGAGCAGCCTCAGGGCCGGTGGCGAGCAGTGTCTCTGGGCCATTTCCCAGCATGACCTCGGCTGTCCTCAGTGTGGACACCAGTCCCATGAAGTCCACCCCTCGTGCTCATGTTACAGAGGGACAGAGGCTCAGGGCTAGCAAAGTTGTCCATGCCCTTTCCTACTTCGAAGGCTCGGAGGTCCTCTTCCTCCTCCTCCTCCTCCTCCTCCTCCTCCTCCTCCTCCT